>CAJUYH010002668.1:0-38337 GCA_910591685.1 Galerucella tenella
CTAGATAAAGTCGGCGATAAACCACAAATTAATAACATAAATATTAATAAAATAAAATGTTATCTGATACTGGATAAATAACGAAGGACCCGCTATGAATGTCTATATAGTGTACGAGTTGGTACTTTCTACCTAATTTTTTTGTTTATCTGATACGTTAGAAAATATCTAGGTATCTATAATATGGATTAAGCAAGAATCCTTGGACTTTACACGGGTTTGCTTTTTATTGAAAACGAAATTTTTAATTCAATGCTTTTGAAACACCACGCAGCCACTCAAACGTTAATGTTTATAAATATTAAACAGACTAAGTAAATAACGCACCATTATTATGTCCTACTTTTTGTTTGAAAGTGGCATATGACTCGATACTTTCAATCTAAAATATAAATAGTAACAGCAGATTCCGAAAAGCTTCAAAAATCGGAAACAAAACATTTCCATTTCAATCGCGGATGTTTCCATGAGACTATTATATTTGTTTTGGAGATTCCATTATAATTACGCATAGATTACTCGTATTGTTAAGGGGCATCTACCAAATTCGACCTTGCACAATTATGCTTTGTATATTTTTTTGTTTCCCTACGTCCTCACGTTTAAGTTCACATAACGAAAATTTTATTAGAAATATGAAAGCTCCGCAACATCTAGGTAGCCAAGCGGTCCAAGCGGATATTGGTTCACGTACTACTCTATAAGCTTCGTCAGTACTGAACTGGGAGACCGCCGAGACCGGCGAGCGTTGTATCAACAATGGAACAGCACGCGACTACCGAAGCAGAGAGACAATGTCAGTCATAGAAGGATAGAAAAGCGAGAGATGGATTTTTATCCGATATTTTAGTGGTAGCAACCGAATTTCAATAAGGAATTGTACGGTCATAAGGCATAAAGCTTCAAATTAGACTTCTTATCAATTAGTTTTTCCATTTTATCCATATTTAAATCTTTACAAGGGCTCAAACTTTGCATAATATGTGTAATTACCTCATGATTCGTATTTTTTTCAACAAAATTTGGTTAGCATTTCAAAGTTTTCATTCGATGAGAACTCTAAGTTCAACATTAATCTACATGATATATTTTTTTCTTAATTTTCAATACATCCATTACTTCAAAATTCTTTGCCAAAAATACTTCGATATTTTGTCAAATCGCTGCCGATAGATTCCCTTTAAATTATGGTAAATAATATGAATTTAGAACGCCACAACTTAAAAAAGTAAAACGTCACTTATGAAGGTGCAAATATTTTATTGAAATTGTAATGTTTTTTGCAGCTCTCGAATTTTCTGGTTCTTAGAATTGGTGTATATGTTACCGTGAAAGACCGAAAGTAGTGAATGTCAACATTCGCCGGTGGATGTCGACAAATGTCAAATGCCTTAGTGAAAGTCCGAACATTTCTTAATTCTATTATACACTTGGACTTCCACCGGTATATGTCGACAAACACAAATGAGGTCCGGTGAAACTCGGACACTGCAGGTCGCGACAAGTTTTTAGACGGTTCCAGCCCCTTGTTTCAGTTAGCTTTGTCTTCGTCAGTCTAACGCAACGTTTTACAGTGCTCCCTAACCTAATTTAATTTTCTTATTAGAAATTATAATTTGTATTCAATGGCTTGGATGCAAGACAATGATTCAAACAAGTGGTCAATTAGCCAAAAACACAACTTATCACGAAGGAATACGCCAGAGTCCTTATGAAGCCCTGTTTGGCGTTAAACCAAATTTCAAACATTAAGAACGAAGAACAGCTAGAAACTTATGTTGAAACAGACATGGATAATGAAAATACTATTGGAGCTGATCCGCAACCTGAAACGTCTTCATCTCAAGCACTGACTGACCCGCAACCTGACACGTCTTCATCTTAAGCACTGACTGATACGCCACTTAGCACATCTTCATCTCAAGCACTGACTGAACAACACGAGCTAATTTCTTTAAAAAGAGTAGCTGCAAAAGAGAATCTTCTACTTCAAGCAACAAAAATGTTGCGAACGTCAAAAAAAAAGTTTCCTCCTGCCCAAATTGGTGATACCGTAAGAATTCAAGTCCCTGATATCGACCGTGGTCGTACAGACCCTCGAAATGTGTTAGCGGTTGTTGTTGGAATAGAGGATTCAGACTTTTATAGATTAGCTAACAAAAATGGTACCTTGAAGCAGCTTTTCACCTGTAATGAGTTCATAATTTGTAAAGAAAAGTTACTTTCCGTGGACGAAGTTTCAACAAAAGAAATGTCGCTTAGAGAAGCAGCTTCTGCTAATTTAAAAAGTGGAGGGTAAGGCTATACACGTTGTAACTGCAAAAGGAAGTGTTCCACGACTAAATGCAGCCGCTGTAAAAGCAAGGAACTTTTGTGCAATTCGAAGTGCCACGGTAGTTTAAGTTGTGGCAATAAATAAGATACTGTGCTCTTATTTTTTATATTTCATCTCATATTTTTATGTTCTACTGTTTGTTTTGTGTTCAACAAAGTCCTTTTCCCATATTATTCTTATCTTTTTTTAAGTTCGCAGGAGGGTGGAATTTTGGTTGAGCGCGAATTTTGAACTAATGGCATTTTTATTTAAATAATTTTATCTTGGTAGGTAATTTCAAGCAGCAAATATGTTAAAGACAATCTCCTGGCTATACAAAATTATGTTGCACAAGTTTTTGTCGAACTACTATCCCAGAATTCTCAAAATATTTGAATTTGTCCATTATTGACCTAGGTTAATAATAGAGAATTATTAACCACCAATAGAGAAATTCAACTCCTCAGTTGACTAGAAAAAGCAATAATTGTCAACTCCACAGCTAGTAGTAGAATATTACTCTGTTCACGTCAATTAAATCCGGTCCACCCTGTACACTTTGTGCCTGCCTCGCCGTTGTCCGAATTAGGTATTTGATGTTTGGCAGGGTCTCTCTCCTCCCTCAAACCTGGAAGATCATTTGTCGAATAAACTAATTGATCAGAAGGCAAACACCCATAAACAAATCAAAATGGTATGAGTTGTACAAAGAGATGGAAATCGCCTCCATGATAAGAATGCCGTCGAACACAATGCTTCCCAAGTATGACTACGGGAAAAAATTTAACACAGTTTGGCCTAATATGAACCGGTGAGAGCCATTATAGACTCACCCTGGTAGGCATTGTAGACCAACTCAACTCAAACCTAACATAGCCTAACATATACATTTTGACGGATAAATTAAATAAATTATTACCAAAATTATTATTTCACATTTAAATATTGAAGATTTTTCAGTCCGCCTCTTTTTAGGTGTCAAAAAAATTGACGTTTTTAATTTAATAGTATTTGTTGCTTTGCAAAGTTTTTCTAAATAGCTTAAATATTCAATTTTATTATTGTTTAACGAGACGTTTAAAGGTCGGTCCAGACATGCAACAGAACAGAGTAACGTAACTCCGCTTGGCAACATCGTATCGTTACGCGACGAGGTTACGTTGCGATTCAAAATTCGGCATGCAAAAATTTCGTGAAGTACCTATCATCTACGCGTATCATTACACCGTCCCATATATGTTTTTCCGCGTGTTAAGACAAAATGGACATTACGGCTGCAAGCTATATTTCATTTGACTGTGATGATACCATCAACCCTTTATTTATAATATGTATTAAGCCTTACCTTTTCCTGTGCCTTGGCTATTTTTAATTTTTGCCCTTTCGCGTCTGAGCGACGAGAGCAAACCATTCATTTTTTTCTTACACTCATCAGGTGAGATGTTCATGACTCTGGCAATTTCATACCAAGCATCATTTTTTTTAACTTTATTATAATATTGAGGATATTGGGGATCCCATAAAATTTCTTTACTACGGTAAAGTTCGATAAAATTGAGCACAGTCTCTCCCGTCCACTCCATATTAAATTGAATTCAATACTAACACTGTTAATGCGAAACCAAAACCAAACGTTACGCTACGATGTTTTGTATACACGTCCAAACTTGATGATTTGGGGTGTAATTTGCACGCGTAGCATTTCTTTGATGCGACGGAGAAAAACCGACAACTGATGGGACGCTGTGTTGTTACGACGTTACGCTGTTACGTTGTTACGCGGTACCGACCACACTGTCTGGACCGACCTTAACAGTTTACATAGGCAAAATGGTACGTACTCAAGCCGACAAAGTAGCAGCTATCTTAATAATTGGTGAATCTAGAAAGAATCTCCATGAAGCGCAACGTTTATTTAATGAGAGATACCCAGATCGCCCTATCTCGAGAACTTATTTGAGGGAGCTTCTTTACAAGTTTGAAGCAACAGGTAGTATTCAATATGCCAAACGATCTGGTCGACCAACATTTAGTAATGATAGAAAAATTGATGTAGTTGCTGAAATGGTAGTAAACCCTACTTCCTCTTCAACTAAAGTTGCGTCTATCTGTGAAGTAAGTAAAAGTACAGTACAGAGAGTGTTGGCTAGAAATAGATTTCATCCATACAAGTTAAAAATGGTGCACCACCTTTCGGATGACGACCCCGACAGAAGACTCGAATTCTGTGAATAAAATTAGTCAAAACCCACATTACACAAAAACAATTTGTTTTAGTGACGAAAGTACTTTTTGCCTCAATGGAAATGTGAATACACAAAATGTAAGGTATTGGAGTGACACAAATCCTCACACCTTTCGTGAACAACATACCCAATTTCCAGAACAAGTCAATGTTTGGGCAGGTATTTTGGGAAACCACATAGTTGGTCCTGTCTTCCTAAATTCAAATTTAAGCAGTGATTTGTATCTGGAGATGTTACAAAATGCAATTGAGCCGTTAATTCTTGAAATTTTGGAAGATAATCCTGATGAATTCGGCCATCTGGAAATAACAATTCAACAAGATGGTGCTCCAGACGTTACCTGGATGAAAAATATCGAGATAGATGGATCGGCCGGCGAGGTCCTATAGAATGGCCACCTCGGTCACCAGATCTGGCACCATTAGATTTTTTTCTACGGGGGTACTTGAAATCCAAGGTTTATATTACGGCCCCAGATAGCATTGGCGTTTTGAAAGAAAGAATTATTGAAGAATGCAATGCAATTTTAGCTGACACATTCGAACGAGTACGACAAGAGTTTACTAATAGGATGTATTACTAACTGTCAGGAAGTAGACGGAGCACATTTCGAACACTTGCTATAAGAATCCATTGTTGATATTTGATTAATTAAAATTGAAAAAATAATTTTTAGTTTAAACCCAAACAAAATTAATATGGCTATGTAGCCAATGTCAATGCCTTTCAAACGAGATATCACTTGCCATAAGGTCCTATTTAAAATTATTGGCCAGAGTGGCACTGTGGCACTAACATAGCCTAACATAACCTAGCCAAAACATAATCACCTAAAGCAATTAAACAACGATCAATTATAAACGAAAAAGCTTTATTACATCTTTTTATACAAGTAAAAATGGAGGTAAACCAATTTAATCGGTTCCAACGAGAAAATACTGACTCCTACGTATGACGTATTTTTATTTCCTAATAATTAATGTCAACCTTTTATTCGTTTTTATATTGTTTGAAGCAAAGTCGAATTTATCAATCGCTTATCAGCATGTTGGGACGCTGACGTCTACTATACTAATTATAGAATTTATACTGCAACGCGATGTTGCCAAATGTACGATAATCATGCTAAAATTTGATGTTAAAATCACATCACAAAAGTTTCTGAAAAAGTAGCTGAGTATGATGAAGATTTTACTTTGTTTCAGGACATTCAGATTAATAGTTAAATCAGGATCATATTATATATTTCTTTTATTATTGCCCCATTTTACGTTAGTAAGACAAACCTTCCAAATAAGCGCTATTTTAAAAGCTACCATGGCAACACTAAGAACTCGAGAAACGAGAAGACTAAATGACAATTATTTGATTATTAATTCTACAGCAGTACCTTGTAACGTCTATTATAATAACTAGCAAATGCGAAACCTTTATTCAAATACTATTGAACAATTTCAATTTAATGAATAGAAATGGAAAGTACAGTTAATATTGTTTGAGAAAATGTTGTTTAAACCAACTATTAACATTATCAGAACCCAATGAGGTTGAACGTCTCTTGAACTTTTGATGGACAATAATGTTTGAAGCATTTTCCTCATTGCCAATGCTCTCTTCAACGTAATCAGTCACCACAGCTGCCAATTCCCATCCTACTTGTTGTACTCTACCGATGGTCATACCAAGCAAATGTACATGAAAAGCATATCCAGTCCATTTATCAAGATCACCCAATTTTAGATAACGTTAAATTTGCAAGGGACATGATCCAAGTTGATCAATATCAACTACTTGATTGGTACATATTTCCTTATCATATCGTAAGAAATTTTGGCATGTACTTACACTGAATCAAAAATAATTGCAGGAGTAATGGTTTTTATTTTAGGATATTACCGCAAACCTACTATGACAACACCGTAGGTAACGTCACTTGTCAGTGTCAAAACTGTGGTGGTACTGTTATTTTCATTTGTCGATTGTATTTGGTCTGTATTTATGTATGAATTTTTTGCTTTTGTTGGTTAATTCGGGTGTGAAAAATGTTCACAAAACAAAAAATATTTCCCTGCTTTACTGAGTCATGGCGATAATAATTAAAAAATGCAGCATTCAATTAATAGTTAATATTAATTGGACAAACTACTATAAATAAATCATAATGGAAGCTGTGAGCAAACCATCATGACACAGTTGAATCACGTCAGAATCGCGCCTTTCTCGTATTTAACAGCATGTTCTATGGTTAACATCAAATTGATAGTGGCAGCTAGAATAGCCGAAAGTTTGACTGCCAGGTAATGCAAATTGGCAGTTGATACACACTTTGGTCAGCATCTAATATTTAGCCGAAGCCTACCATATTCAACCAAGCTTTGATAAACCCGCCTACAGACAGCTTCCTTCTTAGTTGATATCATGTAAGCTTGAATCGCATAATTCACGTCTTTTACAAGACCCAAAGATGCCACGAATGCTTACCTCCCTCAAGTGAACATGTTGTGTCCGATGCATCTATGAAAAACGTCCATTATTTTACTATTTAAAAAATCGATATTCGCCAAACGCTCACTTACTCTGATTTTGTGATTAACACAAAAAACGAACTCCACCGTCAGGTTTTGAAAACACTACCAAAGAAGATCTCCAGTCAATAGTGTCAGCTTTAGTGATGACATTTGTCGCTTCAAGGAGGTCAAGCTCCTTTTCAACTGAATCTCGCAATAGTTAGGGAAAATCACGCTCTCTGTAGAACACTGGCTCAACTCCTTCACGTGGTTGTAGAGTTATTTCAAAATTGGGCACAGCCTATTTCACGCAGTGGTAGAGTTATTTCAAAATTGGGCACAGCCTATTTCAAGCAGATCTTAGAGGGAGGAGAATATCTTATCAGGATCGATGGTGTGCAGATAATGTACTGCATATTTTCCGGTATTTTGATCTATTTTATGCAGTTCAATTTTCATCCGTCATATCCGGGATCTCCCTATAGTTGCATCACAGTGCTCTAGTAAAATGAGTGCTCATCATCTATTCTCATACGATAGTAAGGAGCAGGAGCTATTATATTTTCCGTCTGGAACAAATGGGTGTTTGGTGTAAGATGACTTATTCTGGATGATTATTTGAATGTACTTTGGATTTGTGGCTATTCTTTTTGTATTCAGAACATTCAAAGTTGGTAGCATAATATGCACAAGCCTTGATTGTCTGTTACTTCATCGGGTTTGAGAACGATGTTGGCTATGATATCTTGATATGATATGGGTTTGTCTTTCTGAATAAGACTGTTGAAGCTTGAGGAACTGGACTCTAGAAGTTGTTCTCGGATGCCTTTAATTAATTGAGCCCTAAGGAAGATATCAGCAATGGATGTCATGCATTCCAAATTGTCAACTTACTTCAAAGAACTGCTATAAAGTGAAGAGCTGACTTTTGGTCGCCTTGATAAATTGATGTTGGGCAACAAGAGCATTTTTCTCAGGTGAGAGATGGATATATAACAACCCAATTCTGTTCCTTTTTGGGGTGCAACAAGAGCAGAGATCATTGTGAAATTATTGGCTGTTATCTTAATTAATTCAGAAGATGTAAAGTTAAAGTTGAGAATAAAATTAGGAAGCAGAGCTGTATTTACAACTGATATGAATTCATTTGATAGATTAGAGGGGAAGGTGATCTACTCTTCTGAGAGTGAATCTGGGAAACATGCTATGTTGAAGCTCCATGAAACGTTGGAATTGATCAGGATCCATATTGATGACAGTTGCGAATTAAGTCAGCAAGTAAAACTAAGAATAAGCTTCAAATATTGAATAATTCTTCCTCATGAGGACTCTAAAGTGATAACTGTTGCATTGATGTTGAAGAGGTTCTTTAGCATTTGATAATTTACGTCTTACCTCGTTAATTTTCATGTTTTACACTCGTCACCAAAACTATTGGGACCGAGCTAGTATAAATGATATTGATGGACGTGAGCTGGTTTATATTTTCAGAATAATTCACACGTACAGCTACATACACCAACATTGATTGCCAGAACTATAACTTACTAACTAGTTACACTTAACTTGTCACTAGTTACTATACTTGTGACTTTTTGGTCAAAAGTTTGACATCTGCAAGATAAGTACCTACTAACATTTCATCAAATTCTGCCTTTTTTGAATTGTCAGTGTCAGGCCCAAAAACTTAACAAACCTTATCTAGCAGCCAACATATTCCCCTGATATGGCTTCTCTGAATTTTTTCTCACCAAAACTTAGGTAGACTATTCCTGTTTAAAAAAAGGTTTTGATAGATGAACTAGTCAGAAGGGGCCTACTTTGAATACATAATTTGTGTTTCATAACCAATTCAAAAACTTTTTTGATATATGTAGAAGTATCTGTTAAAAACAGATTTTAAATTATACTTATATAATTTTATTCCAATTTCAATTTATCTTTCATGATTTTTTTTATTGTATGATGATTTTCGAACAGATCCGTTAATTTTTAGAGGTCAAGTTCGCTAATACCATTCCGATAATCTGGCAACAGCGCTGTTGAGGTGTCACGCACACTGACTGAATTATTCAAATAGCAAAGATTTGAAATTTATCGGTTTATATTGGAAAATAGTTTTTGTTAATATTTGTATTGGCATTACTCAAAATATCGGCAGTGAGTAAGAGATTTTCAATTCGATATTTTATGATATTGAAAAAATGTTAATCATTCATCTTCATTAGCATGCGCAACTTGACGATTACAACAATTTGGGATATTAAACCTGAAGTGTATTACCTATTTAGGGCGAGTTGTATCAAACACCTAAACTCAGTTTAATGATGACTGATGTAATTGTTGATAATAAATACATCAATAAGCCACAGTCTAAATATCAGTTAATATTAAACCGAGTTTAACTGTTTGATACAACCCGCCCTTAGCAAATTGAACAATACGTACAGACTGCTTTATTATATTATTATTATTTAGAATGCATCACCAAAGTCGAAAAATGATCTAGGTAAAACATTAAGGAGCGGATAAAAGAGATTCTTTTTTTTAGGTTTAACCTTCAACATGTAGATTTACTGCAGCGTTATTTTCGTTTTTCGTTCACATTTAAATATTGAAGATTTTTCAGTCCGCCTCTGGTTAGTTGTCAAAAAAATTGACGTTTTTAATTTAATAGTATTTGTTGCTTAGCAAAGTTTTTCTAAATAGCTTAAATATTTTTTTCCACTAACGTGCGGAAAGTGAATCTTTTCCGCACTAAAAAGCGTGCGGAAAGAGTCACTTTTCCGCACTAGTGCGGAAAGTAAATTTATTGACATTTGAATATTCAAAATATGTATTTTGTATATCCAAGTTTACCAAATGACTGAAAAATTAAGAAATTTATTATAATTTTGCTATAATTTTCAATAAAAAAACAACTTATTTTTCAATCATTTTTTAATGGCCCTGGTATAAGCCTCATCAAATGAATGTCAAATAATAATAATTAATTTGTTAATATGCATTTAATAAGAAATGTATCTTTATGTTAACTTTTGGGTTATTTTTCGCATGCTAGTAGAAAAAATAGTGTACCTAACACGTGCGTAAAGTGACTTTTCCGCACTAGTTAGGTAAACTACTATAATTTTATTATTGTTTAACGAGACGTTTAAGAGTGTACATAGGCAAAATGGTACGTACTCAAGCCGACAAAGTAGCAGCTATCTTAATAATTGGTGAATCTAGAAAGAATCTCCATGAAGCAGAACGTTCATTTAATGAGAGATACCCAGATCGCCCTATCTCGAGAACTTATTTGAGGGAGCTTCTTCACAAGTTTGAAGCAACAGGTAGTGTTCAAGATGCCAAACGATCTGGTCGACCAACATTTAGTAATGATAGAAAAATTGATGTAGTTGCTGAAATGGTAGTAAACCCTATTTCCTCTTCAACTAAAGTTGCGTCTATCTGTGAAGTAAGTAAAAGTACAGTGCAGAGAGTGTTGGCTGAAAATAAATTTCATCCATACAACTTAAAAGTGGTGCACCACCTTTTGGATGACGAACAGAAGACTCGAATTCTCTGAATGTATGACAAATAAAATTAGTCAAAACCCACATTACACAAAAACAATTTGTTTTAGTGGCGAAAGTACTTTTTGCCTCAATGGAAATGGGAATACACAAAATGTAAGTTATTGGTGTGACACAAATCCTCACACCATTCGTGAACAACACACCCAATTTCCAGAAAAAGTCAATGTTTGGGCAGGTATTTTGGGAAACCACATAGTTGGTTCTGTCTTCCTAAATTCAAATTTAAACGGTGAAGTGTATCTGGAGATGTTACAAAATGCAATTGAGACGTTAATTCTTGAAATTCTGGAAGTTAATCCAGATGAATTCGGCCATCTGGAAATAACATTTCAACAAGATTGTGCTGCCTGCACATTATTATGGTGCAGTAAGACGTTACCTGGATGAAGAATATCGAGGTAGATGGATCGGCCGACGAGGTCCTATAGAATGGCCACCTCAGTCACCAGATCTGACACCATTAGATTTTTTTCTATGGGTGTACTTGAAATCCAAGGTTTATACTACGACACCAGATAGCATTGGCATTTTGAAAGAAAGAATTATTGAAGAATGCAATGCAATTTCAGCTGACACATTCGAACGAGTACGACAAGAGTTTACTAATAGGATGTATTACTGTCAGGAAGCAGACGGAGCACATTTCGAACACTTGCTATAAGAATCCATTGTTGATATTTGATTAATTAAATTTAAAAAAATAATTTCAATAATTTTGGTATTTATTTCATTTATCCGTCAAAATTAGCTTAAACCCAAACAAAATTAATATGGCTATGTAGCCAATGTCAATGCCTTTCAAACGAGATATCACTTGCCATAAGGTCCTATTTAAAATTATTGGCCAGAGTAGCACTGTGACGTCATCTATTACTATTACGTCCCCTGTTACCATTCGTGGAGAAGTTTACAACATTTTATTTTCACCCTCCAAATTTTATTAATGTGAGTGTAGCCGTTCAAAAGATACGAGGGGGGGAGGGGACTTTTGAATAACACTGTATAGGCACAGTATATGAACGAACCAGTATGTTATCTCGTGACGTTACACTGCCGAGCTCTCTTTGACCTACAACGTCGTTCGGATGACTATATCATCCGGCGGCCAGTGCTGTGCTGCGATCCAACCAAAGTGCAAGTGGTGAATTTGCGAATCGAATTATTTATTACAGCTTATATTTTTACGGCTTTTCGGTATTATTTTAATAGTTTATAAGCATTTTATTGCAATGGAATGTATAGAAACTATTTTGACAGACATAACACTTCCAGTTATACCAAGAAATATCAATGCCACTTTTGTTTGATATACCCTGTAAATACCTATATACTTCTCGATATATCAATAGGAGGCTTCACTTTCTCAAGTTTTTTTTTGAAAGCAACCAAATTGTTTTAGATGTTCAAGTATTATCTTCAAGATATCATCGATTTTCCTAAAACTTCCATCTAAGTATCTACAATCTTTTTGCGATCATATAATATTTTTTAACGCTAGATCTAGTAGATCCTGAAAAGCGTTGATGGATGTAGGTACGCATGAAATGTAAATAATCGACAGATAACATTGACTTGAAGAACGTTCCCATCATTATACAATCATTTAATAAAACAATCATAACAATGTCATTTGACGAGTCTAATGATGATGTCACAGTCGTAAAGTGATTGTGATTAACAATTATAACTAGAAAATATTATCGATGGGAAGGTTTTGACGTAAAAATTATGCGTTTAACATTTTTTTCAAGGACGAATAGAGACATAATCTGATTGTGATTTTATTTAATTGCATCTTAACAGAGTTTTTCATTCAAAAGAAAAAGGAACATTCTCAATATAGTTATTTATGTAACAAGTCCCGAAAGTGATATTTTACGGGATGAATAGGCAGTTTCCAGGGCGAGTCCCGTAAAATCACTTTCGGGTAGCGTTACGTACAATATTTTTTCTGCAGCCGCTAGTAGATAAATATCATTGCTAAGGCCGCCTACGTAGATATTGAAAATTATTTCGAAAGTAAAAAATCGTCCCGAAAGTAGAAAAAAACATTCCGAAAATAGCTACTTTCGGTACGATTTGTATAAAGGCAGAGATTATAGAATAAAAATATAAGATGTTTCATTCGTTCGAATTTATCGCGTGAAGCACCGATGCCGCTGGTGACTGTCTGGTGACTTGGATGATACAGTACGTCGCTACGTCCTTACTTGCATTTAATTTGGTATATTATACGGGCCGTCGCCCGTCGAGCGCTGTTATTTTAGAACGGTGTTTATAATTGGTTGTTCGTGTTTTATATTTATGTTGTATAGATTTTTTGAATTTATTAAGTAATTGTTGAATTGAGCAAAAAGTCATATTAATATTTTTCTCTTTAAAAGCAAAGCTTGAACACTAAATATTTTGTAATAGTTGCTAATACAAAATTACGGATTTATTTTTATAATAGGGACACACACACAACCTTGATGAGCCCGTCCCACCCAGGATGTTCCTCTCTAAGCGAGGTACATCTCCGGGGAGGACTTCCACCACTTCCCCCCATCTTATCCGATGGGTCTCATCATCATAGTTCGCGTTTCGGCGTACAGCTCGTCCCTAGCTAGAAGGGCTAGCAGCTGGGGGCGAGCCTTCTTCTCTTTGGCCGTGTAACCTCGGTGGTTTTTTCTTCGGCGGTCTTTTGTTGTGTGTGTTTGCGCTGCCTCTACCAAGTGCGTCCTCAGCCAGCAATTTCGGCTGAAAACACCCTTATAGAGCGTGTCTTCTTTTCTTCCGATCTCTTACAAGCGACTTTAAGCCATTAGCTGAGCTAATAGCTTTGTCACCTGTTCGAGGATCTGTTCATTTGTTGTTGTCGTCGTTGTTTTCTTGTTAGCTGCGGCTTGGGCGTAGCTGACTCCTGTCTTCTTTACTGCTGTTGCAGTTGTTCTTGTCTTCTGGTTGTTTGGGGCTTTTGGACATCCTTTGTAGTTTGCCGGGTATTTTCCCTGGCAGTTTGCGCAGGTGGTCGGCTTGGTCTTCGGTCGTGGGCAGTCGTTGGATCGGTGTGGTCCTCCGCACTTCACGCATTTCGTGTTTACGTTACACGTCGTCTGTCCGTGGTGGAAGCCTTGGCAGTTGTGGCTCTGCGTCGGTCCTTTTCCTCTTCTTTGTTCTTCCCACCTGATCCTCATGTTCTGGATGTGTTGGATTTTCCGGATTTTTTCTTTTTCTTCAGGCTCCAGTTCCACCAGGTAGATGGGTAGCGGTCTTCTCTCTCCGAATCTGGAATGAAGTTGGGTTAGTCGTTTTATACTTACCCCTTGTCTTTCGATTTCTTCCTTGATTTCCCTGGTGTCCTCGCAGTGTGTTAGTCCTCGGATGACGATCCTTGCCATCCTTTCTTCTTGTGGCATTTACGTATACCACTCCACTTCTTTTCTCTCTTCTCTCAGGTACCTTGTGAGGTTCCTGTAGTCCTCTGGTCCGTCGCAGGGTATTTTCACTCCGAGTCTTTCCCGGATTGTTATGAACCTCGTCTTTATGTTTCTTCTCTCGATTTCTTTTCTTACGAAGCTCCAGTGGTGGATGCTCCGCAGAATGACGGGTGGTGGTCGGTGCGTCGTCGTTGTCTTTTTGTTTTCGCGGATGGCCTCGTCCATCATCGCTTCCTCGTTGGCTTTCCTTCGGGCGGCGGCTTCTTTTTTTTGTATTTGCCTGATGGAAATCACTTCCGTGAAATCCATCTCCCTGTCTTTTCTTGGGGGTTCTGTCCTCTGCGTCTTCCTGCGGACGCTTTCTGAGCGGCTTCGGCTTCTCTTCTCCTCTTGCATTTCTTCCATTGCTTTTGCCATGCTATCCATGGCTTTTCCTAGTCCGGTCATTTCCTCTTCCATCCGCTGGATGGTTTTCCTCATCTCTTCTGCGGCTTCTTTCGCTTCTTCTGCTTCTTTTTCGGCCTGGTCCCTTTCATCTCGGGGTTTCTTCCTTATATCCATTCCTTTTAGAAATCTATCAAATCCGGACTTCAAAAAATAAAAATATTTTTCAAAACTTTCATAGATAGAAAATAAAAAGTGTTGAGAAACATTATTTGCGTTTAAAACGCTGTTTCCGTCTTCTGATTAGCTTTCGCCGGTTCGGCTTATAAAAATCAGCCTCCGTCCGATCGCTTTCTCAAAATCTGCTTCTCTTGCTTCTGAGTATTCAAGACACGTCCTTCCTACTCGGCTGCTCGCTGTCGACTTAGCTCTGTTTAAAATCAGCTAGATACGCTGTTTCCTTGTAGCTTGCTCAAGGATATTATATAAACAAGTACATTACGCAACAAAACACAAAAACTCATTTCTATAGCTAACCAAAGGGGAATTGGTCAGTTCCTTTTGAACGAATTTACTAAATTTTCTTTTCATCATCCACGTAATCAATTTCCTTTCAAATATTATGCAAGTCTCTATACCAAAGTCCGTATATATTTTACTCTTAAATGTATATTGAAAGATTTGAAAAACAATAGATTAAATTTAACACATAAACCAAACTCCAAACTTGGTATTTTACAACATATATAAAATTTTTTAATAAAGGTATCCTGGATCTGCCTTGCTTTTCACTGTTTTAACCTTGTCAATCCAAAAAATACGCGGTATTTAAAGAACAAAATTTAAGATTTAGTGGCCCTATAATTCTGGTGGCTAATGAGTATATTTAATTGAATTTGTGATAAATTTCTGCTAGATTATCAATAAGTATCACAAAATTTCTAAGATGCTGGATAAAAACTGTGAATTGATCCATTTTAAAAAATTTTTACTTACCTTTTCAAATTCATATCAATTTTTTCAACTGATTGGGAATAATTTATGTATAATCTTTTTTTTCTTCATCAATTTTTCAAACTATTTTCTCAACTATTCCCCCCAGTATAGATACTTTTGTTGAATGTATGTAATAAATAGAATAAAATTTTCACTGTAAAACATTGTAGCACAAACTTTTTGCCCTTATTCACCACAATCGACGACTCTGATTCTCGCTCCCTCTTCTTTTTCTTCACCCCCCATTTCCACACAACACCATCCTCGAGCTCGAGTTTTGAACGCTAGTTACCCTTCCAGTGCACGCGATTACTCTATACCATGGTACAATGTTTTCAGATTATACATACCAAGAGTATTGACTTCCACACTTTTAACAAGAAATTGGAATAGGAGATTTAAAATTGTGTGCTACAGAATTGTTTCAATGATACGTATAAGTAGTCGGGGAACTAGAGTTGGTTTTTGTATTTTACTGTTAATATAATTATTACAAATCGAAAAAGCATCATTATTTCGGTTTGAAACCATCAATCGTTGTCAAATTTATGTATTTTGAGGATCTAATACTCGGAGTCTATACTTGATAGTCAACAGAGATTGGACGCGTTTCCTATTTGCTTCATCAATGCTCAGTGAGTTCTTGTGAGCGAAGCGGAAAGTTATAGTTTCCTAATCTCTAGCATCGAATGATAATTAACTATTCGGTGTCTCTAGCAACGATAGCGTTAAGTGATATTTATAATTTTGCAAAAAAAAATTGAAATTAAAATATTAAAATCGCTATTAAGAAATAAGTAGGGGTTTGTGGTAGAAAGAAGGTGGACATTTAGGGCAGCAAACACTGTGACACGAGAATTTTAAATATTAAGTAATAAAATTAAAACGTGTTATACAATGTGACCCATTTTGTTTGGAAGCACCCCTGTAAAATCCGCATTTCTCAACCGATTTTGATTAAATTTTTTTGTTAGATTCAGTATCAAAAACAGTATTTTGGCACAAATTTTCATAGCCTAACTACTATTTTCAAGGCCCCTCCCTCTATGTTAATTTTTCTTTGCCAAAAAAGACAAAAGTACATTAGGCATTTTTTTCCTCGAATATGACTATACCGCTGGAGTCAGAATCATCACAAAGTTATTACAACATGAATTTGGAAAAAGTGGTATTTTCATTAATTTTTTACGTAGAATGTAGACAAATTTTGACAATGGCATTATCAAATTCCCCTTCCATTTTTGTCTGTCGATGTTCGAAATTTCAATTTTCGAGTGGACTCTTTCTTTCCTCTAACTGCTACATTGAAGGCAACAAGTTATTTATATTTTCTTTTTAATTTTTGGTGAACAATTTTCTATTGTCTGGTTGGTGGTTAATTATTGTATTTTCCCTAGGTTATTTTTTAGTGCTTACAGTTTATTTATATTTATTGCTTATTTGCTGATTTACATTTTTTTGTGTATTTGAGGAACAAAACGAATATAATAAAACAGATCACTGTTAAGTTGTATTTTAACACGTGGAGTTCGGGTTTTGTATGCGCTATAGCATAAGCTCCTTTTTTACCTGATCTGTTCTATTTATTCGTTCCTTCCTGATGTTTATTTTCTAGTTCCTTATCCCAGTTTTCTTTTTTTTCCGCAGCTCTGCAACCGGCAAGTTTACGGCAATCTTAAGGCAAGTTCCATTCTTAAGTCTTAAGTTTAAGGCAATTTTAAATCCACTTCGTTCCTGTCCCGTGCACGAGGTCCACAGCCTGTCGAAGACATTGTCGCCACTGCCGCCATCGCGCTAAGAGCTGCAAACATCCTCAGCCTTCTAAGATAAGTTCCTCCGTCTTATCTATAGCGTGTGTAAGATTTGGATTTGGCGTACTAATTACAATTAGTATTCTCTCCGTTTAATTTTTGAAATATTCAATTTATGTTGAGTATCAAATAATACAATAAATAATTATTATTTCATTCGTTGTATTGATTATTCAATAATCATTAAATTGGATAAACGTGTTCGGGAATAAATAGATTTATTTCATTTATTTTTTTTTTAACTTAACCTTAATTTCTTACAAGGTGTTTCCAGCTTTCCACCTTTTGCTTCTTGTTTTAATTGCTTCGTTTCGATTAAAAAGCTGGTGGCGTCCAATTTAATATTCATTGTACACCCCATCCCAGTGATAGTGTATAAAATAGTTCAATTGGTGCCGAATTCCACTCCCTGAGGCGGAGTGCTCTAGCCTGGGGCAGTTTTAGGTTACAAATTGGCGCCCAACGTGGGGCGATAACAGCTCCATTCCACTTTCTTTTTTTGTTTGCGATTAAAAGCTGGTGCATCCAATTTAATATTAATTGTACTTTAGCACCAAAAAAATACACATTTGCGTTTAAATTCGGCCCAAAATCGATTGAAGAAGTTAAAACACGTATTCGTCGCTTTTGTCGACTTTCTACTGTGATCGTATATTCCGTCAAGGGTAAGGAATACGTGCTTTAGCTTCTATAATAAAATTGATTTTGAAACTACTTATATTTCTTATTTCTTTTGGGTGTCCACCGTGTACAGTTACATTTTAAAAAAAGTGTTAATGAATAGTGTCGCATAAAACTTTGTGACCTTGCCTCTCAAAGTTTACGTATAATATTATACAATAACAAATTACGTAACGACGACCGAGTAGCTATTTGTTTGCCGAATATATAAACATACCAAATTTTTTTTTATATTCTTAATGTATTCTAATGAAAGCTGAACATTTTTATTTAAAAATTTAAGTGGTAAGTATGGTAAGAATCATTCAAATGCCATTGATTATTTCTTATTGTTGAAAAAAAGTCGTATATTTAGGGAAATTTGTAAGCAAGTCGATTGATAAAATGAAGATTTTTGTTCCGTCAAACAATATGATTTAGATTTAGAGATATGCAATGCTCGTTACGTAAATTAGTTCAACTGTTGTGACTTACTAGCTGACAAAGCACGTTTTTTAGCTCTTCAAGAGCCCGAAAGTAGCTCTTGGATAGTTGCACTTCTATCCACAACCTTTGGAAACTTTTTAAATAACAACACTTTTAGAATTTCTATTGATCTGAGACTTGGTCTTCCTGTGTGCGTTGAGCACACCTGCGTTTGGTGCAAAATAGCAGATGCTTACGGCTCACATGGGCTTAGCTGCAAAAAAAACGCAGGTCGTACTTCGAACTGGCGTTTAGCCGATGACGCAGCATGACTCCCGAAGATGAATAGAAAACTAAAAAAAAAACAAGAAAACCCAGGCTCAAACCCGGTTGATCAAAGTGTACTTAGGTATAAAAATATCAGAAAATGAGAAATAGAAAACTAAAAAGAAAACAAGAATACCCAGGCACAAACCCGGTTGATCAAAGTGTAATTATGTATAAAAATATCAGAAAATAAGAAATAAAAAACTTAAAAAAACAAAAAAACTCAGGTTCAAACCAGGTTTCGATTCTAGGACCTCTGGATTGTAAACTCAGTATCCTACCAACTGGGCTAATCTGCTCACATTTCAGCTGAATTCCCGGCTATTTTTCAGCCGTTTGGTGTTTCTCGGAGCGATGGAAAGCGAGTGGATGGAATGACACTTGTCCCATGGAGAATGGGCAGATAGCTGCTCTGGGACGCCACATGCAGTCACTCATTATCTCCTTCATACATATAAAGAGCTTCACAAAATGCAGGAGGGGCCGCATATATTGAAGAGCAAAAAAAAAAACATAGCAAATACAAAGACATAAATGACAGACACATTTTTGTTCCGTTTGCTGTGGAAACTTTCGGCCCTTGGGGTGATGAAGCAAAGAGCCTGGTTACTGAAATGGTCACAAAATTACCTGACAAAAGGGCTTCATCACCCAAAAGATCGGAATTGCCATACAACGAGGAAATGATGCGTCTGTGCTTGAAACACTTCCGGAAGATTTGGGTCTGGAAGAGTTTTTTTGTTGTACAGATAAGGTTCTGGATTAGGGATGAGTGTATGCGAGTTAATTTAAGTTTTTTTATAACATGTTATCGATTGTAAATTGTATACTTTGACCCAATAAGCTTAAAGTATGTTGTAATAATTACACATTATCCATTTTACGATTGATATACAGTTTACACTGTAAAGTAATAATAATAATAATAATAATAATAATAAACTTCTTTATTTCAGATCATGATTACAAGTAAACATAAAGTGAAATGACGTCATACAAACAAAAAACTCAATACTTAACCAAAAACAAAAAAGTACCGTATACATTAAACACTAATAAAATCTTGCAACTTATAAGGTTCCAAATTTATCAACATTTTTCTAATCTTGTTCTTAAACATTTTTTGTGAACCAATATAACATATAATGAGGGCACTTTTCGGTAAGCGTCAGTCTATGTATTGGGTAACTAACATTCAATGTTCTTGTATTATATCCGTGAGTCTTCGGTCTTAAATCAAATAATTTTTTATTTTTAAACAAAAACATTAAAGGTAGGTACATAAACCCTCATTTCACGATCATGCTACACTATCTTGTAAATAAAAAAACTCTTTCATACCATGAGAGACCGTGTTAAAGAATTATTTTCAAGAAATGGTTCCTTAATTTAGCAACAACAAAAATTGTAAGTTAAGAAGTTTAAGAGTTTACATAGGCAAAATGGTACGTACTCAAGCCGACAAAGTAGCAGCTATCTTAATAATTGGTGAATCTAGAAAGAATCTCCCTGAAGCGGAACGTTTATTTAATGAGAGATACCCAGATCGCCCTATCTCGAGAACTTATTTGAGGGTGCTTCTTCACAAGTTTGAAGCAACAGGTAGTGTTCAAGATGCCAAACGATCTGGTCGACCAACATTTGGTGATGATAAAAAAATTGATATAGTTGCTGAAATGGTAGTAAACCCTACTTCCTCTTCGACTGAAGTTGCGTCTATCTGTGAGGTGAGTGAAAGTACAGTACAGAGAGTGTTGGCTAAAAATAAATTTCATCCATACGAGTTAAAAATGGTGCACCACCTTTTGGATGACGACCCCGACAGAAGACTCGAATTCTGTGATTGTATGACAAATAAAATTAGTCAAAACCCACATTACACAAAAACAATTTGTTTTAGTGACGAAAGTACTTTTTGCCTCAATGGAAATGTGAATACACAAAATGTAAGTATTGGAGTGACACAAATCCTCAAACCTTTCGTGAACAACATACCGAATTTCCAGAAAAAGTCAATGTTTGGGCGAGTATTTTGGGAAACCACATAGTTGGTCCTGTCTTCCTGAATTCAAATTTAAGCGGTGAAGTGTATCTAGAGATGTTACAAAATGCAAATGAGCCGTTAATTTTTGAAATTCTGGAAGATAATCCAGATGAATTCGGCCATCTGGAAAAACATTCCAACAAGATGGAGCTCCTGCACATTATTATGGTCAGTGAGACGTTACCTGGATGCAGAATATCGAGGTAGATGGATCGGTCGGCGAGGTCCTATAGAATGGCCACCCCGGTCACCAGATCTGACACCATTAGATTTTTTTCTATGGGGGTACTTGAAATTCAAGGCTTATACTACGACACCAGATAGCATTGGCGTTTTGAAAGAAAGAATTATTGGAGAATGCAATGCAATTTTAGCTGACACATTCAAACGAGTACGACAAGAGTTTACTAATAGGATCTATTACTGACGGAGCACATTTCGAACACTTGTTATAAGAATCCATTGTTGATATTTTATTGAATAAATTTAAAAAAATAATTTCAATAATTTTGGTATTTATTCAATTTATCCGTCAAAATTAGTTTAAACCCAAAGAAAATTAATATGGCTTTGTAGCCAATGTCAATGCCTTTCAAACGAGATATCACTTGCCATAAGGTCTTATTTAAAATTATTGGCCAGAGTGGCACTGTGACGTCATCTATTACTATTACGTCACCTGTTACCATTCGTAGAGAAGTTTACAACTCTTTATTTTCACCCTCCAAATTTTATCAATGTAAGTGTAGCCGTTCAAAAGATATGAGGGGGGGAGGGGACTTTTGAATAGCACTGTATATCTTACAGTAATAGAATTCTGTTTGCCTAGCATCAGTACCCTCCTGATTCATTTTTGTTAGTCCAATCATGTTTTTGTATTATAGTTGTGTATCATTGATCCAGTGGTATACTTATGTTTATTTTTATGCTCAAAAATGATAGCTTCCAAAATGTATAAACAAGGTATTGTGAGAATCTCTAATTTAATAAAAATAGGCCTTGCATGATCTCTAGCATTATAATAAAGATAAGTTAATTATTCGGCGTCATATTCAATGAAATGTAACCTCAATTTGTAATTAAATATTATTGGATTATGAAATTTAACTAGGTATTGATTAAAAATCAATAAGTATATCCTCTGTTTTATTACAATTTGTTTTGCTATTGTTGCCGATTCTAAATTCTCTAGAGTTTTTTCCTTGTTACATGTTCAAATTGTTTATTATACTGGGGTCTCTTTATATTCTGACTGTTTTCAAGAGCTTATATCTTCGAAATGGTTCTAGATAATAAGATGCGGTTTCCACAGTTAGGTTTAAAATTACCGTGAGTTTTGTTGTGACACATTTATAGGCGTACTTCCGGTTTACCTGCTAGAAATGTGGCGTATTTTCAGAATACAGTAGATGTAATTTTTCAAATGGGACACCCTGTATATTAAGCAATTTCTTGAAAGACGCATATTTTTACTTTTTATCGGTACCTCAAAGTTTGAAATCAGTGCACAGAAAGCGAAGTTAGATAACTTTAACTGGGATACTGTAATGATTCAGATATCTTATTAATAAATAATAAGGTAGGAGGCGTTAATATGTAACATCACAAAAATATTGCGATCATTGACAGAACGTCACATTGTGTTAGAACCAGTTAGAACAAGATGGTATTTTGAACCAAAATGTTTGCTTTCAACAAGACGGGGCTCCACCCCATTATTCCAACATAGCAAGAGAATCTGTTAACCAACAATTTGGAAATAATTAGATTGGTAGGACTGGTCCAATAGAATGGCCTCCAAATTTCCCAGACCTAACTGTTCCAGATTTTTTTGTATGGGGATTTGTGAAAGATAGAGTCTACAACCGGATGCCTGCTACAATTGAGGAATTAAAAAATAAAATACGGCAGGTAATGGAAAATATTCCTCTTGAAATGCTGACAGCAGCATTTGACAACTTGGTTCGATTCCACAAATGTATAGATCAAGAAGGAAGACACATCGGACATTTGTTTTAGAGTGTCCTTAAACATGTTTCTATTTGTTTTTTACAGTTCACTTTAGCTAATAAAGTTCCAACTTTATATCTAAATCATTACAGTATCCTAGTTAAAGTTATCTAACTTCGCTTTCTGTGCACCGATTTTAAACTTCAAAGTACCGTTATAAAGTAACAATATGCGTCTTACAAGAAATTGCTAAATATACAGGGTGTCCCATTTAAAAAATTACATCTACTGTATTCTGAAAATACGCCACTTATCTAGCGGGTAAACCGGAAGTACGCCATTTATATAAATGTGTCACAACAAAACTCACGGTAATTTTAAACCCAACTGTGGAAACCGCATCTTATTATCCAGAACCGTTTCGAAGGTATAAGCTCTTAAAAACAGTCAGAATATAATGAGACACTCTGTATATTATTTACAACATTAATCTACTCAATAACATTTTCTTCGAATCATAAATTTAACAACTTTGAATTATACTAATCCCTCCCTGTCCAAAAAGTAGAACTGTTAGTTAATACGGACCTCATATCTAAACCCGAATGGCCGTTTCAAGGCCAAATAAAATCATTACGTACAAGCCAGACTTGGGTAGTATTCGAATACTCAGTATTCTGAATCCTATTCAGAATACATTTGGCTGGTATTCGAATACTATTCGAATACATTTTTATATTTGGTATTCGACTGAATACTTTTTTTGTCGGTACTCGGTATTCTGGATTCTGAATACCATTTTTGAATCCCAATATTCGAATACAAAAATTCAACTTCACCTTTTGCAATATCTTGAAGATAAAAGATTAGCTTTGGAAATGCAGAATGATTACCCTTTAATTAAGCAAATATTTTTTAGGTATCCATATCACCATCTTCTGCTTCAGCAGAACGATTGTTTTCTTTTGCGGGTATGATAAAGACGCCAAAGCGTCAAAATTTGGGTGACGAACTTTTTGAAATTTTGGTTTTGTTGAAGGCGAACGGGATAGGAAACACTTGATTTTGCTCTTTATATTTAATTCCCTGTGCGTCGTCATATTATGATATTGATTGGTTCCTATTTTTTTATTTAAATGAAAAGAATTTTATTCACCATTCAAGTTTTTATTTATGTTTCTGTTACCTATAAACTATAAACCAAAGGATTTTATTTTAAGTTTTATTTATTTTGTAGTAAGGCATTTTTAATTTTGCTATATATTTTTATTATTTCAAGCACGTAAATAAAAATTGAGTTTAGTGCGCATATCTTTCTTTTTAGTTGGAATATTCGAAAAGTATTCCTATTCAAATGAATGCAGGTATTCAAATACAGCGTTATTCGAATACTTTTTTTTCTTTGTATTCGAATCTTGAGTATTCGAATACAATTTAGAATACAGTATTCAGGATTCGGATTCGAATACCAAATTTCAGTATTCGACCCAAGTCTGGTACAAGCGACGCGCGAAGCTGAGATGCACTACTGGTTGTTTTGGTATACTGTGCGCGAATTGTGTATTGTACTGCTCGCAGTTGTCGTGGCCAATGAGGGACCAAGACATGCCTAAATATCGAATTATTATTCGCTAGTGTATGGATTATGTAGAAATTGTTGAAAATTTGAAGGTGAATGAGTATTTGCAATTGTATGCTTAAATTATTCTTCATTTGCATACGAGGCCTAAGTTTAGTTTTATTATCGAAAAACACTATAATATTGCACTATGGTGTATGTAAAACTTGATGTAAAAATATTAACCAGAATAAGATTTTACTCGGAACCTCATTTATAATCAACAAGCATGGACTATAGATTCTGTTTATCAAATTGATTAAATAATAAAAATGGCAATAAACTTGGTTGGAATACAACCTTTGTTGAAAATAAATCAATAAATAACCAACGCAATAAATTGTTGATAAAAATTGAACTAATGAATAAATGGACACAAAACTGACAAATGTCCAAACCAATGGTTCTATTCCTACTGTAAATATATGGTGGGCTCATACAATAAATCCTAATAATCCAATTGCTATTATGGCATAAATTATTCCTAAAGTTCCAAATGCTTCTTTTTTTCTTCTTTCTTGCCTAACAATGTGTGAAATTAATCCAAATCCTGGTAAAATTAAAATGTAAACTTCAGGATGTCCAAAAAATCAAAATATATGTTGATATAAAATTGGGTTTCCTCCCCCTGTCATTGTCAGTAGTAACAAAGGAGCTGCGTAAATCAATCTGACCAATCACTGGGCAGCAAAAACGATAACTTAGTCTTCCCTCTTATTCAAAAACAAGGTAAAGTTGCGTCAAAATCAAAAAGGCGGATTTCAAGAAATGTTTACATTATTTTTTTTTAAATTGGTATAAAATCGAAACAACACCAATTAATTTGAAAAAATATGGTGCAAAGTAATGTGTAACTTGCTTGTAGCTGACTCTACCGGATACTGTCCATTCAAAAAAACTGAAATGGCGTTTAAAAATAGACGAGTTCGGGTAGAAGAGTGAAAATTTAGGGCTAGAGTTATTTTTTGATGCTACAGAATACAAAAAAAAGTAGAACGTGTCGCGGGACACACGGTAGGAACTTTAGTTCTTTTTAAGCAAAAATTATCTAATACATTTGACGTTATAGATAAACAATTTGCATATGCCTCGGTGGCCGAGTAGTGAGCAAACCAGACTCTCACGCGGTAGACCCGGCTTCGATTCCCCGTGAAGAATTTTTTTTCTTATTGTTAATTTCATTTTTAAATAATTATTCTGCTTGATATTAATAACGACAACAGGTAGACGTTTAAAATATTTAGCAGAATATTCGTTATTATAGATAATGGTACGGTCCCTTCATGAGGGAGTCCGACTGATAACATCTACTTATAACAGCATCGTATATTTAAAAAGGGAAACCGTAGACTTATACAAATTGGACATTCAAGAACTGTACGTTTACCACAGAATTAGTGGAAACATAAAATTGAATTGTTAAATTTTTAATTTGAAGTTATATTACAGTTTATAGAAATTTTTATTTTCTGGATTTTTTCTTAAGTGGGTCGTAGAAAAAATATGCTTGAACTTGAACGATTGAGCACTCCACCTACGGCGTCGTACTCAAACTTCGTCCTCGTGCGATATGGCCATCATATCCACACTAGTTGCACAAACAACTAATTCTTTCAAAATATGCCCTTTTACATTTAAAAACAACCTCCCAAATGTCAAATCAATTTATCCATCCATTTTAAAGTTATCGAATCAAAACGTTCAAGTTTTCAAAATTTCAACACCCTGTATTTCGAAAAGTAAATGTGCTAGACCCCTTAATCCTCATATCATTTTGTCCAATTTTACGAGAGGAATCTACATACAAACGTTTTAATTACCCTTAACGTTCGAGATGCTTATACCATTTTTTGCGCGATCGTATTGAAATAAATTCCGAATAAAATAATTTGAATTTCTTCGAAATGAACAAAAAAAATCATTTGCGCAAAAAAAATTATGGAAATAATAGGAAAAATGTATCCGATTAAATTCAAGTAGATCACCATCACAAGCACGCAAGCAAGGCACATAACGAAGCAACGTAACATAACGTAGCGTAACGTAACGTAACGGTCAGATCTTTTGCATCGCGACCCCTGGTTGATCAAACTCAAAGAACTTAAGTTCCAAAAATGTTCGTCAAAAACATAGATAAAAAAATTCTGGTTAGACACCCCAATCATCTAGCGATATGAAATATACTTCACGACCTATTCCCATATCTACCAAATACATATAAAAAAATACATGGAAATCTATCGAGCCGACCACGAACACGAGCACTAAATATTTGCAATAGATTTTTGTGCTCAATAGTGCCTATACATACAGGGTGTCCCACGAGGTTTTGCGTACATTTATGCCGCATACGTGGCCTATGTGGCGCCCTCTACAAAATACACCGAAATAGGTACAAAATTATGATTTCTCATATCCAAAAACTCCCAACCTCAAACTTTTGTGCATATACGTCAAAAAGCGTTGAAGTTATTGTAAAAAACGGAAATTAAAATGTATTGTTTAACACTCTGTATCTCTCTTAATATCAACATTTTATTAAGGCTAGTTGGTTTAAATCGCAATATTTTGAAGTAAAGTGTCATATTTTATTTTGCGAGACGAAGCCGCGTTTACACCGGAGCTGACAACATTGCTGCCAGCAAAAGCTGACAACATTTACAAAAATCGTACTTTTAATTCCGTCAACATTTGCTGCCAACAATGCTGTCAGCACCGAAAAGTGTTGGCAGCATTTACCCACCAGTAGTCGGTAAAGATCAAAGAATGCAACTAAACGCACCAAAGCGCTAAAATGTTGTCAACACATGTTGATCAGTCTAGGGAATTCGCCAACATTTGCTGCCAGCATTTGCTGCCAGCATTTGTTGATAGCAATGCTGCCAACAAAAGCTGGCCAACATTTGCTGACAGCATTTGGTGTAAACGCGGCTTAAGATGGAATATAATTTCGAACACACGATGTTAGTTATCCGATCTCTTTCACCGTCCTCATAAAATATATACGACCGAGGTAAAGGGTGAAGAGGGCTGTTTGGGATTTGGATGGTTAAAAATGTTTAGTCTAGAGATAACCATATTACCGAAGCGAGTAAAATTTAGAGACAGTATCACGGAGTTTTATTATAATATTGTACCCAATTTATAAAATAATCTTACAAAGGATTGTACTGTACTTCTATGTACAATTACTTACGGACCACCCTGTAGAAAATTAGAACAGTTAAACTTATAGCCAATAACCCAGTACTTTCAAAAGTACTAGTCTTAGTGAAAGTACTTCCGAACTACCACCGTATATTAATACCTTCGTTTATTAAACTTAGTTTATTGTTATCTATAATACTCGATAAGCGCGAAGTAGGTATAGTTTTCTGATAACAAATTTTTTGACTCGCATAAAAGTCGATTTAGGTACTACAGATACATAACAATAAATTTCCTTACACTGCAACTAACTACTTTCGTTGGAGATATTGTTACTATATTTAGACTTACGCGATAAGATTGTAATATTTTAATTCGAAATCGGACCTACTATTGTTTATTCGCGACGGCCGGATTGCATCCCGCTAAGAGCAGGTAGAATTTTTACCATCCGAGTTGCATCCCACGACCATCCGAATTGCATCCCATTAACCAATTTTATTTTAGCAGCAAAACTAATGTATGTTCTGATAATAACCAACAGCGTTGTCACGTTTACTTAATACTAAATAATACTTAATCAATTGTAACATTCAAAATGTTTATTGACACATAAACAAATGTTTACTTAATACTAAATAATACTTAATCAATTGTAACATTCAAAATGTTTATTGACACATAAACAAATGTTTACTTAATACTAAATACTAATGGGGTATTAAGTAGAGATTAAGTTTGATGGTTGCATTTAAAAAGGGCTGACGCTTATACTTTACCAGTAGTTCAAAATTCTGATTCGTTTCGCAAAGATCGTAGTAACATTTTGTAGTTATATATTGTGTGATTTTGGTGAAAATATGGAGATCAATACGGTTTTAAGTGAAAAGGGTAAAGTTTTAATTGTTATTCAGGGGTATACATTCTGTTTTCAAAAAATGTTAGGTAAAGATACGGTGAAGAGGTGGCAATGTACAAAACGAAATTGTAAAGCTTTTCTTAAAACAAATTGTGTAAGTGATGAATTAATTGAATCGGTGTTAAATCACAACCACGAGAAAGTGCCAGCGGAAATTTTAAACAGACAAAACATTAGTAACTCTGTTAAATGTGCTGCTGTAAGTGACATGTGTGAAAAGCCAATGAAATTAATTCGGAATGAAATAAAAAATAGGGAGATAGATACTATAACAACTAAGGATGTAGAACGAATTCGTAAAAACATTCATAGTGCAAGATCGTCAAATGGTTTAATACAGGTTCCAAAAAGCGTAACAGAATTTCACAATTCAATTGAAGTAGTCCCCATCGTGACCAATAAAAATGAAAATTTCTTGTTGAGAAACGATAAAGAAAATAACATCATTCTATTTTCTTGTCAAACCAACCTTAATTTATTGTCTTCTTCTTCAAATCTTTACGTGGATGGTACGTTTCAGTATTGTCCAAAATATTTTCTACAATTGTTTACCATTCATGCTTTAAAAGATAATACCTATATTCCCCTAGTTTTCTGTTTACTTCCTAACAAACTCTCTTTCACATATTCTCTTGTTTTTCAATACTTAAAAGAAGAGTGCTTAAATCTAAATATTCCTTTAGCCCCTAAAACCATAACCGCAGATTTTGAAATTGCAATTCATAAAGCAATTTCAGAAACTTTTCCTTTGGCATCTATCCGTGGCTGTAAATTTCATTTGGGACAATCCTGGTATAGAAAAATTCAAGCGGTTGGCTTATCAGTTCCGTATCAAAATAAGTCAGGCCAATATGACGAAATTTCGAAGTACTTGACATACATCTTTGGTTTATCTTTTCTTGACCCTAAAGATGTTGGAGAAGTTTACGCTTTTGACTTGGCTGCAATCCAGCCGGAAAATGACAAACTAAGTGAATTTTGCGACTATCTTGTCGAAAATTATATAGAAGACAACGCGACATTTCCGCCACATATTTGGGCTGAACATTCAGAAACTCTTCAACGAACAACAAATGCTTGTGAATCTTTTCACTCCAGGTATAATAAATCCTTTTACTGTGCTCATCCAAACATAAATGTATTTTTAGATGTACTTTTGCAGTTTCAGATCGACACATACATAAAAATTAATAGTGTACACCTTATACCAAAAGTTCACACCAATGTATTAAAAAAACGAGATTTTATTAAAATGAAAATTAAAGAGCTAGAAGAAAATATAATTACAAAGTTTGAGTTTGTTAAAACAGTTTCGTATAGGTGTAAACCTAAGGTTTAGGGTATTTTTAGTTATTATTGTACCTTTATGTATGTTATGAAAGATTGAACCTCTTAACCTATAATCTACATAAAAAAATGTTAAGTGCAAAAGTTTATTTTATTTATGTTAACTAGATATTTTACGTTTAATACATTTTTATCCTTTTTATGTATATCTTTTTATTTAAATTGATTTATTTCCAAATATATAAAATACAAATAATTACCTAAACTTTTAATCGGTACATTGATTTTTAAACTATATTTCAAGAATTTTAGCACAAATTGGCAACGTTGCGGCGCAGTTTACCTGAAATGGTGTTATTAATTAGTAAATACCTTTTTTCGAGGTGGGATGCAATTCGGATGTGACCTTTTCTTGGCCAGGTAAAAGTTGAATTTTTGGGATGCAATTCGGATCTCGCCGTTTATTAGTATGAAAAAAGGTTTTACGGCAATGCGTTCAATATGTACCTACGTTTGTTATAGGGACCAAAAAATGTTTGTTATCTCAGTTTTTACGTGATTTTTGTCGGACCCCTTGTATAAATCTCGAGTACAATACATCATAAAAATTTTAATGTATTTACCGATAACTGTATACGCCATACAAAATATGGATTTGTTCCGATAAAAAAATAGTAAAATGTAAAAAAAAACATTTAAAAATTTTATGAAAATACATATGCTGGAATCAGGATGTTGACTGTATCAAAGTAAAAATAAAATAATGTAGTGGTTTATATAAAGGAACTACTAAAAAAATATTCTGACAACACAAATGAACGAACCCCTTTCAAATATTTCATCTGACGTCATTCCTCGTTACCCATCAAAAAAGAATCCATCACATATTATCGGTGACAACCTGATGGTAACGCGGTGACCAAAAATTTTATGTCATGATCATCACATATGGTATCGGTGGGAGACCCTCAATTAACCATCACACTGTCAATGTATCTCTCCACTACTTTTTTCCACACTTCCATTCTCACTGTCTTACTCACTTTTTTCTTCTTATTTCTCACTTCAACCCCGCTATTATTCTCTTCCATCCGCTCTTCCTTTCCCTCTCTCTTTCATCCTTGCTTTCTCTTTTTCCCCTTTCCTCTTTATACTTCTTTTCTTCCTCTCTTTTTCTTTCCTCCTCTTTATTCTCTACATTTTTCTTTCTGTCGGTGTTTTTCTCTGCTTCTCTACCGGACTTTCCCCCTCTCAGAGTTTTTTTCACTTTCCATATCACTTCCTTTCCCAGTCTCTTCCTCTCCCCATATCTTCCTCAATCTTTCCCACTTTCCCTCCGCTTGATTTTTTCCATTTTTTTTGTTTTTTTTTAGTTTCTCTTTTTTGGTCTTCGTTTCTCGTTCTTTCTCACTCTCTTTGTCTCTTCCACTCTTCCATTCTCCATTTTTAATTTTTATTCTCATTTCCCCTTTTTATCTGTCACTGAGTGTCTTTCTCTTCGTATGACTAGCTCTTTCTTTCCTCTTTCTTTTTCCCGCTTTCTTTTTGGTTTCCCCGTTTCTTTCTTTGTCTTTCTGTATGTCTTTTTCTTTGTATTTTCGTATGTCCTCCTCTCTGTCTTTCTTTGTGTCTGTTTGTGTAGAATATAAGCTGAAAATTTTAAAAGCGAAACCGTCAGGATTTCAATACGGGACCTCCTCAGCCACGAAACTCTTACGTAACCCTTGCACTACCGTCCTACTCCCTACCCTTCAGTATTCTTTTCGATATTAAAAGCTATCATTACAGTAGTTGCGCCTTGCAAGAATTTCAGTTAAAATACCTTGCTCAAATCACCTTATATGATGTCTTCCTGCATAATATTTAGTGATAAAAGTGATTAGGTCACATGAATATTGATGAGACTTATTAGAGTCCTCAGCACCTCAGCTTTTAGGCTTTTTGTGCTTTTGGTTGTGCCGTTTATGCCAAGAGACCAGTAGCCATTATCAGGCTCAACAGTCTTTTTGGAGAAATTTTTCCTTGGGTGCTCTAGTCTTAGGAGTCTTTATCTCCAATGCTTCACAATCGACAATGAGATGATGCTTCACAATCGAAGATAATGTGAGAAGCTGTTTCCTTCTCTTCCTTGCTCAACCTACAGATAGTTTCCTCCCTATACAGTGCTATTCAAAAGTCCCCTCCCCCCCTCCTACTTCACAGATAGACGCAACTTCAGTTGGAAGAGCAACTATATCAATTTTTTTCACTAAATGTTGGTCGACCAGATCGTTTGGCATCTTGAACACTACCTGTTGCTTCAAACTTGTAAAGAAGCTCCCTCAAATAAGTTCTCGAGATAGGGCGATCTGGGTATCTCTCATTAAATAAACGTTCCGCTTCATGGAGATTCTTCCTAGATTCACCAATTATTAAGATAGCTGCTACTTTGTCGGCTTGAGTACGTACCATTTTGCCTATGTAAACTCTTAAACGTCTCGTTAAAACAAATACTATTAAATTAAAAACGTCAATTTATTTGAAAACTAACCAGAGGCGGACTGAAAAATCTTTAATATATAAATGTGATATAATGATTTTGGTATTTATTTAATGTATCCGTCAAAATCAGTTTAAACCCAAACAAAATTAATATAGTTATGTAGCCAATGTCAATGCCTTTCAAACGAGATATCATTTGCCATAAGGTCCTATTTAAAATTATTGGCCAGAGTGGCACTGTGACGTCATCTATTACTATTACGTCATCTGTTACCATTCGTAGAGAAGTTTACAACCCTTTATTAATGTAAGTGTAGCCGTTCAAAAGATACGAGGAGCGAGGGGACTTTGCGAATAGTACTTTATTCTACAGCAAATACATTTTGGTCTCAGAATGAAAATTTCTGTGCTGTCTCTTCCAGTCAAGTCGAAACATTGTTTATACATTCACTATTTATTTTTGGATTTCTTGGACTGAACTCCATCATAAATTTCAGTATCAATAACAACACAACTTCAATGAATCGATACTAATCAACAAAACATATGTTCATGGAAACACACGATTTCTGCTTTGTTGAAGTTTCAAATTTCATCACCAGATAGCGTATTGCTTGGCTTGAATCGCGAATACGTTTTGATTCAGAATTTGAACGTCAGTGTTAGAGAAAACAATCGGAGTAGACTGAAGGCACAGCCAACATTTCAAAAGGTTTACATTGTTTGTAAGGTTACGACTTTCGATTGAATATACAATTTTCCTGATGAATATATTATAACAAAAACTACTGATTTTCCAGAGTAAGAAGAAAACACCGATATTTCCGACCCTAGTGTCTGAGTTACGAAAAAAATGAAAGGGGCGGAAATAGGGACATATGAAAATAATTAAGGAATTAAAAATTTTTTCAAGTCTATATAAATCGTCAACTGTTGATTAATGTTAATTTGGTCGTTTCGATTCCATAGGCGTAGATTATGTGAGTTTTTTAAATGAAAAAAAAATACTTGAAAATTCCAAATTTAACGTTTTTCTTGAAATCTATGGCAATAAAATTCTGCAAAATAATGATGTACCTACCTATACTGTGAAGTTTAACGAGGCAGATCCGTATTTGGCATTTTTTGCCAATAAATTGCACGGATCAATGGGAAAAAAATGTTTGAAATTTTATTCAGTCCTGGCATGGACATTTTTTTCGAGAAAAAATGTGACTACGAAAGCTTGTATTTCCTCAAATTTCTAAAAAATCTAATTGTAATTACTATTTTTTAAACCACCGAAAAGCAGTTTTTCATCTGTCAAAATTTCTTTAGGTCGCAACTGATATTTTTAGCTATTTTTATCATTTTTAGTTCCTCCTTCCTCGTTTCTATTCTTTATAAAATACATCCTGGCGTGAAGATCGTTTGGCATGCCACGTTGTGATTTATATCAAATTATCAATTTCTGATTTAATACTTTATCGGTATCTATTAAATACACCGAGAAATATAGTCACTGTACAAAACAAATTTAATTATTCCAGCACCTACTGAAACTTCAGAAGATATGGCAACATCGATCTTGTTTCGGGTAGGTATCGTTACGCTGTTTAGATGATAATCTGTATCTGTATCTGTAGAGTGGGGAGGGTGAGTGTGTAGGCTCACAGCACTTAGGCCACATGTGACCCATTGTACATCCTCCCGAGGAGTTGTCCTCCTAGGTCATTGTCCATCCTGTCCTTCTCAGGAAGGTGGTCAGGTCACTAGGAGACATCTCCTTTATATCGGCAGGTGTAGGCCAAGACTCACCGAACACACACTCTCTTATTGACGATAACTCCGGACACTCGCATAAGACATGCCTGACAGTTTCATCTTCCTGTTCACACATCCTGCATAGAGGTGTGTCCACTAACCCCATAGTATGGAGGTGTTTCCTTAGTTGACAGTGACCAGTCAGAAATCCTACTGTTAAACGTAGGTTTTTCCTGGTCATCGCCAAATATTTCTTCGGCGCCAGCTTTCCAGGGTCGCCCAGGGTGATCCTGGCAAGACTGCATCCTTTGATTCCATCCCATCTCTTAAGGGATTGAGCATGGGTGTAACGTTTGGCTAGTTCCGCAATTGTCGAAGTCGTTAGGCCGTAGGTGTCACTGGGTCCTAGAATTTTCAGTCCAGCGGCTTCCCTGGCTAAAGAATCAGCAATGCGATTTCCTTTACTCCTGTCGTGCCCTTTAACCCACCTCAGGATAATATTGTTATCTGCCGAGGCGTCAGCTAAATCTTGGTGGCACTCTAGTACTAGCCTCGATATAACACGTTGTCTGTTCAAGGCTAATAGGGCTTGTCTACTATCAGTGCAGATTATTATGGTTTTGCCAGAAATTCCTCGTCTGGTTAGTTCTTTTGTGGCAATTGAGATACCAGCCAGTTCTGTTTGAACCACGCTGGTATTGTTTCCCATTCCCCACTTAATCTTGAGGCTCAGTGCTCTCGAGTAAACTCCACATCCTGAGCCTTCTTTCATTTTTGAACCATCTGTATAAATGCGTATTGCATTTGCAGCGTCTGGTTCTGTGTTCTGTTTTATTTGAATTTTGTAGGGTTTGTTAAACAGAAACCTGGGTTCAATTGCATCGTTGGCTGCCTGCAGCAGAGGTAGCGCAGTGAGCGCTTCCTGCCATAGGCTCAACCTCAATTGGCCCACTCCTACTTCGGGGTTTACACCAGCCGTGCGCAATCGTACCATGGCCATTAACGCAACCTCCTTGACGTGCAAGTCCAGAGGGGTCAGACCAGTAATTAGTTCCATTGCTGCGGTTGGTGTTGTTCTCATGGCTCCTGTGATGTTCAGACAAGCCATTCGCTGTATTTGATATAATTTTTGGATGGCCGTTGCTTGTAGAACTTTCGGTCCCCATGCAATTGCTCCATACGTTAACATGGGTCTTATTATTGCAGTGTAGATCCAGGTGACCACACGGGGTGACAGACCCCATGTGCGTCCCACTGTCCTCCGACACTGTTCATAAGCCACATATGCTCTTTTTGCTCTGTTGTTTAGATGAGAGTTCCATGTTAGTTTCCTGTCGAGGGTAATACCAAGGTATTTCACCTCTTCCGAAAAGTTTAGTTTGCTTTTGAAGATTTCGGGAGGTTTCAAACCCGATAAACTTCTTTTCCTGGTGAAAAGGACCATCTCAGTCTTTCCGGGATTGATCGACAATGAGTGTTCCTTACACCATTTTTCAATTAATTTAAGCCCATCCTGCGCTCTATCGCACAGTGTGTTCACAAATTTGCCAGTCTGCAAGATAACTATGTCATCTGCGTATGCAATTGTGTAGAATCCATTGTTGTTGAGGTGATTAATCAGGGTGTCTAGGACTATGTTCCACAGAAGGGGTGATAAGACTCCTCCTTGTGGACATCCCCTCATGACCAGTCCTCTTACTGTGATGTCTTCTACATTGATACTTATTGCTCTACTAGAGAGCATCTTGAGTATCCATTCTCCTACTACCAGAGGTACATTCCTGGAGTTGAGTTGTTGGGTAATTGTTGGAAAGGTTGTTTTATCAAACGCTCCCTCAATATCTATGAATATACCCAGGGTGGATTCTTTGTTGTCCAATGATCTTTCGATTCTGCCAACCACTTGGTGAAGGGCCGAATCAGTGGACCTTCCCGGAGTATATGCATGCTGATTTGGATGAAGTGGGTTGTGAACTAGCACTTCATCTCTTATATACCGCTCGCATAACCTCTCCATTGTTTTTAAAAAGAACGATGTGAGACTAATTGGTCGGAATGCTTTTGGTAAGGTGTAGTCCATCCTACCTGGTTTGGGTATAAATACCACTCGTACTTCTCTCCACTTACTGGGAATATACCTCAGAGCTAAAGAGGCTCTGAAAATTCCAACCAGGTGCGGCATAAGAATATCCATTCCCCATTGAAGTAGGGCTGGTCTTATTCCGTCAGGTCCTGGTGACTTGAAGGGGGAGAAGCCCGATATGGCCCACCTTATCTTGTCCTCATCAATTACTGCACTAGCAGATTGCCAGTCGTATTGTGAGGGTGTTGTTGGTACTTCCGTCCAGTTTGACGTTCCAGGAAAGACAGAACCTGGGAAGTGAGTTTCCATAAGAATCTCAGCGCTCTCTTGAAGGTTGGCGGCCTTGTCGCCATTTTCCCTTGTCAGGATGCCGATACTCTTATGGTGGTCGTTTGAGAGTGCCTTCTGTAGCCTAGAAATTTGTGGAAAGTCTTCGACTGCCTCACAATAGGCTCTCCAGGCTTCTCTTTGCTTTTGTCTGCAGACTTTCTTGAACTCTTTGAGGTTGGCTTTATACATTCCCCAGTCCTCTTCGAGTTTTGTTCGTTTTGCCTTGTTAAAGGTCGTTCTCGCTGTCTTTCTGAGGTGTTCCAGTTCAGGGCACCACCAGGTATTGGTCGTGCCACCTGTCTGAACCATCCTCATAGGACAGGATTCCTTATAGGCAATGTCTATTTTGTTTTGGATAGATACTGTGTACCTTTCCAGTTCCTCATTATTGCTGGGAGTCAGGACCTCTGTTTCCCGCAGAGCACCTTCTAAGAGTCGATTGTAGAGAGCTACATCCGTCCTCTTCGGGTCACGGGATTTTACAGTGGTCCTGAGATCCTGGCTTACCGTATAGGTCAGCCAGCGGTGGTCTGACATAGAAATATGATCCGACACTTGCCAGTCCTGAATTTTTTTTGATATTTTGGCTGTCGCCAGCGTAATATCTATTAATGTTTGGCTACGGGCGTTAATAAATGTCGGCTCCGTGCCTCTGTTTAAGATTGTTAGATCTTTCCTAATTATATATTCATAAAGAGACTTACCTCGGGCGTTGATATCCTTGCTGCCCCAGCTCAAGTGGTGTGAGTTTGAGTCGCAACCCAATATCAGCTCCACTCTGTGGTTGAGGCAGTGATCCACTAGTACCTCCATCTCTTTAGTCGGTGGTAGGGTGGTTGCATCTGAAGGTAAGTACACCGATGCGAGTACCAACGCCGTATATTTGCCTCTTCCATCTGGACATTCCACTTTAACCGCAGTAAGGTCTGAGGTGCAGAATTGTGCCATCGGAGAGACTCTGTATTTCCTTGGGACGTAAATAGCTGTCCTAGGTTGCTGATTGCTTGGTAGGCTGAAAATTTGACCCGTTAGGCTACTGAAACCAGTAATTTTGGTCTTTATTATCCAGGGCTCCTGGATCAAAGCTATTGCATCCTCCAATACATCAAGGCGGCGACATAGTGTTGCCGTTGCCGCCTTTTTGTGTTGGAGGTTGCATTGTATAATATTCACCTTTTTTCCAACGTCCTTACCCATGAGTAGGTTGCATGGAGTTGGATTCTCTTTAGAGGTCCATCTGCTCCTCCGCTAGGGGAGAGACGACCTCGTTGTCCTCGGGTGCCTCCTCCGTCAGGTCATCGACTGTTTCGACGTCCTTTTCGGGACCCATGGTGGCCTTGGGGTCAATGTCCACTTTATGTGGCTCGACTACCAAGGACCTCGGGTCTTCAGAGGTGCCCCCTGCTTCCTTCCTTGTTACCCTAATAGTCAATGAGGTGAACGCATAGCTCATCCTCATCGACTTCTTCTTGAGGACAGCCATATCCTCGTCTCCAATTCCGAAGACGAAGAGGTGTCCTTCTGGGTTCACCTTTACCTCATGGTGGAAAGTGCACCACCTTGCCACCGCCAGATCAGGGTTCTGCGCCCTAAGCCGACCAAGAACCCTCTCCTTTTCACCGGATGTCGTCTTATGGACGTCCTCCGGGATCCAGAGCGAGGCCTTGGTCAGCTTAGGGAGCCTATCCACACTAACGATCGCCAGCGATGCCTCCTCCCACGGCTTGAGGTTTTTTGTGGCTTTTTTCAGCCACTCTAGCGTCCCGTCGTCATCGCAGACCACTCTGATGATTTCACCGGAGTATGTCCACGACTTAAACGTGGGCGCTTTGCTGTTGCTGCTGGAGGCGGAGAAGATAATCTTGTCCAGTTCCTCTAGCAGTTGATTTTTAATGATTCTCTCCCGTTCTGCGGTAACCTTACCGTACGGGTTAGTCTCATCTATAATAGCAACCTTGAGGTGTCTCAAGGCGGCATCCGAAAAGGTTTTGGAAGGCGCGGCTACATTTCTGTCGCCGCGCGGCTTCTTCAGCCTTCTTGGAGTCCCCTCCGTGGAGGTGCTCA
>CAJUYH010002669.1:0-10058 GCA_910591685.1 Galerucella tenella
TATACCCTTCAACCGACTGAAATAATAAAATGTATAATGGAATAATTTTACTTACCTGGAATAATGCCTACAGGTATTTTTGGTTTAGGTAAAACCTGATTAATGTCATCGGGATTGATGCCTTTAATCTTGCATTCCCTCAGTACCAAACCATTAAATAGTTCCGAAACGGTACCATCTCCTCCCACGCATACTACTGAGTCAAAAACATCTAAATTATGGTTCATTACAATATCCTTGATTTGATCTTTTCTTTGAGAAATATTTAATGTCACTTCAATACCGGCTATTTTAAATAGATCTTTGGCATATTTTTCATATATTTGCTGAGCATTTTTTTTACCTCCAAATGGATTGACAAACAAAAGTAAACGTTTTGGCCTCTTGAAATCTGAAATAAAACAAAGAAAACCTCAACCTTCATCATTGCCACATGGTTATAAACAAGTGAGTGAAATAACGGAAGGAAGATTGATTCTAAATTATAATAATGAACGATATTTACATATCTAGACGTTATTCTTATTCAACATAAGGTTATACGTTTCCAATAATTTTAATTATACCACGTTCAAGATCTTTTATTTTTCCGGTTGTACAATAATATAAAAAAAACAATCGGCAATCAAAGCACATTTAAGTTAATCTTTATAAAAAAATAGATTACTGAAATTTTGTTGTTTTGTATTAAGACGACAATATTATATCCTTTTTTTAATTTTCATGGGCATATAATTTTTTGGAACATTTCTTCTATCCCCCTTTATTTATCTAGAATGTATTAGCTTAAAGCTATTTGTAGTGAAGATAAAAGATGCTGCATGTACAATATGTTATCCAACATTTTGTAATCATATTTGTAATAGACTTACATCACCTTATTTTTTATATTTAGAAGCCAACCGATTTAGATATCTTTTTCAATTAATTTTGCACAGTCAATCCGATAATACAGAAACAAATAAAAAAGATAAATACCTATATTGTGTCGTTTTTATAGTTATTCATTAAATTATGAGATAATATAGATTGTATCAACTAGTTATATAGATTATCATATTTGCAATAAGTAATCTACTTAATAATAATAACTATTTTGATAAAATTGCTAGATTTTAGTGGAGCAAAAAGTAAAAATAAACCTCCATTCACATACTTGTGGAGTGCACAGGAATAAAAACTTATGGATAGAAGAGGGACAGCTACCCAAACTAAAGCCTGCAGACATTTTTAGAGTCCTCCTCTACAATGGATATCTAATATACCTACCCCACTGACATAGAACAGCATCTAGAGACAGTAGTAATATATGCTTTATTTGGGGCACAGTATGGTCCAGTTAAAATTATCGTCATTACAAATTAATCTGATTTAATGTTAAATGAATAAATTGTTTGTGTTTCATTTTTAAATAACTTTGTTTAACACTGCAAGACAAATCAATATTTAAAAAAGCATTATTACAATTTATTTGAAGGTCAAACCTCAATACCTGATGCTGAGAAATCTACACAAACAAGTGAAACATTCAAAAAGTTTTACATGGGTACACATATTGACCTTTTATTGAATGTGTCATCAACTTGATTCAAGGTAAAAATGTGTGAACTATGTGTGTATATATGAGGAAACTATTTAGTTTTTCCCAGGGTGATATTATTATTACATAGTTGTGGGTTATAATATTAGCTATCTCATTGTTCTAAAAGTACATTATTTAGCAGCATGTAGTTTTTAAACACTGGCATGTGACAAGTATAAGGTAAAACCTGATAAAATTTGAATAATTATTGATAAACTGCTATTTCTGATACTATTTCACCCTGTTCCAGAAATAACAGTGATCTAATTTCAGGGATGCTTAAGTAATACCTACAAACTTTTTAATACCAACAGCATAATTTAAAACATGTCGCTCTGTATTTTTACTGTGTTTCCAAAGGTTAGAGCTTGTGAAAATGTTTATTATCTTGCACATTTTAACAATTATTTCAAGGTTGTGGAGTTTACACTAATTATTGAAAATAAATTGAATTTTTTATTTGCGATTTTGTCACGAAATTCATTTCTATGCAAAATTATCTTCTTATGATTTGAAAAATTCCTAATTTTTATTGCCTTCCTTTTATAAGATTGATGACATTAATAAAGTTGTTAACATTCTGTTAACAAAGAATACACCTGATTGTTATGTAGGTATTTTTTAAATGAAGATATGGCAAACTATTTGATACTTCCTAATATCTCTTAAGAGATAAATCCTTGCAGCATAATACTCAATAGCTCAAGTTATATATAATATACCCAATTTCCTGGCTTAAATCATCAGTTTATTCAATCTTTGTTAATGTTTGGTTAAAGTCCCCAAATTAATTGTTAAACAAATTATAATTAAATGAAGACATCATGGAAAAACCGTAACACTTGCAGTATATTTCATTATTTTTAGCCTACGATATAAGAAACTATTTGGTTAAAGTCTCAAAAACAATAAATAAAATGATATAACCACTTTTACCTAAGTAATAAAACATATATAATCCTTTCAATGTAATAAAATAAGATATAGTTTAGTGAGTACTTACTGTTTAAATGATTTTGCAAAGTCTTTACCCATGAAGTGACTAGGTTAGCATCAGAATTTTTAAGGTCTATTTTTTTATACACCCATTTAGGTCCTTTTTCTCTTTCTGCATAGTGGATAACGAAGGAATTAGGATCTATCTCTCTGGTCTCACTAGGATGACATCTCATGTAATTCTGTTGCACAGATATAATGTTTTCAATTGGTACAGATGTTTTGGCTAAAAATATGTTTGAACATTTCAGTTCTCTCTCATATATTTTCTATTATGGTACTTACCGTACGGTGGTTTTTCATTATCCCAGACGAGATTACCTTGATGCAAAATAATCCGTATTTTTTTCCTTCCATTGTGAAAGGTACTTAAAAGTACAGAATTTTGTGAATTACTATCCATTTTTACATATCTGAATACCGGTTTATAGAAGTCTTTGTAATAAATAAAATTTAAATTTACACATGCTTACAATTTTCATAATGAACAAATTAAAAACATCACAAACACATATTAAACGAAATAACACACATTACTGTTGTACGTGTGTTATACTGTTGTGTTTTGAAGTTTTGTTTTCATTTCAATTTTACTTTGACAATCATGTCATTTTAAAGAGTAGAAGGGGTACACCATCGAGAAATGATATATAACGGGGTAGAATAAATCAGGTGTAGGATCCCTCTCCTTCATCTATGGAAATTCCTTAAAAAGAAGAAGAAATGATAACACATGATTTGGAGGTTACATTAATGTCATTAATATATTTTGATAGTTTTTGAAATTTATAAACAGTTATAGATTTAAGAAGTTGCAATTAAAATGGAACAATCTGCCTTACGTAACGTATGTTTTAATTAAAAAAGATGTTGTTTATTCCGTAACTTAATATTCTTTTTAGTTCAAAGATTTTCTTCTACTGTATAATAAAATGACCGAAATGTGCTTTAAAAGGTGTATCGACAATGTGAATGCTAGGACATTAGATGAACATGAAGCAGAGTGCATTGAAGACTGCTCTTCGAAATTTATTAAATATAATAATACATTGATGCAAAACTTTATAGTCGCTCAAACAGAAATTGTGAATAAAAGAGTTGCTGAAGTTGAAAAACAACAACTACTTTTAGAAGGTACCCAGGTAGAGAATGTCTTGCCCAATTGAAGTTGTGAGTGTCTTGCACAAAATGTTCCTTTTTTGTTCCATGTTGGTCTAGAAGTAGTTTTTTAAAAGTAATGAAATATGTACTTTTGAATACTTGTTAAACGATAATTTTGTTAATACATTGAGAAATTCGTTGAATAAAATATCTGGTTTGTAAATTTTTTTTACAAAATTAACTTATGATTACTGATTGTATCTGTTATATCAACTTAGAGTCGGATTATTCTTTATCCATTTTTTACAGGTTTTGGTGTTAGCGGGTAGTAAAAAAAAACTGAATTTTTATTCAATTTATTGAAGAATACATTTACAGATTAATTAATATACTCTCTGTTGTTTGACTACTGACAACATTAATTATCTGCTGGAATATATAAATATAAAGTTGAAAATATAAGTAATCTTGTGATAATGTTTAAGTACCGCTATAAATAAGTGCCATCATAAGGGAAATAAATCTTTAAAAACTGTAACAAATTGTTAATTTGATGATTTATCACAATATTGTACTAATTATATAACAATTATATTAGCTATTTGGATCATATTGATATTATAAATAATTTAAAAACAATATAATTTGCAACTTATCATCACAGTTTAATTAAAATGTTAATAGCTCTAAAATTTTGGTGTATAAATTATAATGTGGCAGAATAAATATTCAAGTTTAGAAGACAGCTTGGAAGTCAAGACCTTCCTAGGTTCATTTATTTAGTTAGTAATTATCACGACACGATGATACTCATTGATTACTTTTAATAGCATGCATCACATTTAATATTTCACAAATACATCTATTAGTTGTTCAGTTTGAAAGTAAATTTGGTGCAGTGCATTTAGTTTAACTTACTACAGATGAAATACCACTCTATGAATATAAAACTGATTAAAACATTACATTTTAGTAGGAAAATAAATTCGTTAAGTTTATAATTTGTTTTTTGATTCCCGCATTGCGATACTTTCAATTTAATACAAAAAATACTTTTTCATAATTACATCTATTTATATAGAACATACAATTAACACTGGTTAACAAGCTGGTAGACTTGCATGAACAAAATCTGACTTTGGAGTAGCTATCCTTTGCTTCACCAAATACCCACTAACTATTTCAGCAACATGATGGGGTTGATCTTCATGAATGGCATGACCAGATTTTGCCAGAACTTGCATCTGGAATTTTCCTACAAATAATATTCAGGATTACATATCCTGTACGATAAACATACATGATCAAGGTACAAGATATAATTGATATGTAATAATTTTTAATAAGTAATTACTCTTCAACACGTTTACATATATTGTGGAGAGAAAAATGAAGGAAAGTTGCCATACTGGAAGACACAAAGGTGAGTTATGTGTAAAGATAAGATTGAATGGAAAAGATGAAGAGACTATCCAGAACTGGTTGACCTCGAATAATGGTTTATTAATTATCACAATTAAACAAACTTCAAGTAGTAAGTCGCTCACTACAAATAGATATTATTCAAAAGATTGGCAGCATTACTTACCTTGCATCTGACCTACTGTTAAAGTTGTGTCCAAACCATGTATATTTGCCAGTAACAAAAGTTTAGGAATGCGAATATCTAAAAACTTTTGTGATAGACCTTTAAACCACCCTGTCCAGAATTTCTCTGTTTTACTAAGATCAATCCTCCACTTAAACTGTGGACCTTCTGAATCTGGCTTAATAGGGTTTGGATTTTTAAATGAATCAGTCTTTTGACTTTTTGGAAGAGGAGGTTTTCCACAATCATTACAATTTTCTGTTTCTTCAGCATCCTCTTGTTCAATTACTTCAGTAATTTCAAAAGGTGAATGAGCTGTTTCTTTAATCAAATCGGAAGATAAATCTATTGACTCATCGATGTTATCGCATTCATCTGCTGCTAATTTTCCAGTTTTAATGCTGAAATTATAATTAATTATTTACTAATATGTAAATTTTGAGATATTGAGGTAGTTTTTCCATCTTTAGTATAAAATTCCAATAAAACTTGCATACCTCACTATTTGCCCTGGCATTGATACTCTAGCTGCTTCTAAGTTATGGGTTTGACCTCCTTTATAACTAAAAATATGTTTGTTTTTAGTGTTATTATAACAATTGGTATTTAAATTATTTAATATTGAGAGAAAATTGTAAACTCACCACCACTGGATGGCATGAGGAAGGCTTTTAAAATGAGACGGCCTTCCTCTAAGAATACTTTGCATTGATGACAATGCATCTAAAGCAGTGCCTTCTACTATATCAATTACGCAGAGCCCTACTACACAGTCAATAAAGTGAGCTGCCTCTACTGCTACAGCACCTCCCATGCTGTGTCCTAGTAAAATTATTGGAGAAGGATCTGTTTCAGTCAGTTTTGATGCTATTTCAACTACATCTCTATAAAAAAGAGTTTAATTTTAGGTTACAATGAATTTATTTAGATTTATTAGGTACCTATAATGACTTGATTAATATTTTAATAAATACTTGAATGTTTTAATTGTTTGGTAAAAAACTATTTCTTATAATTTTGTTAAGAAAAGCCTGAAATGTGATGTTTAATAAATGAAAATATCTAAATACTTACTTGGACAATGTTTCCAAAGATAAATCAGCATCATTAGTAGTGGAAGTATTTCCATGGCCCCTTAAATCTGTTGCTATAACTCTACAATTTATCAACTTCGATACTTCTTCCTTGAATAAAAAATAAAATTCAATTGCAGCACCTGTTTTTTGTTAAATTATACAGCATCTAAAAACTTAGTTCACATTTCACAAGTAATCAAGAGCTTTACAAAATCCCGAATTACTAATTTTTGAAATTATATAACTTACTGCAAACAATGCCCAAGTTAAACCAGAATATCCGCCTCCATGAAGGCATAACAAAATTGGCCCCTCGAATCCTTTGGTATAAATATGGTACTGACCACTTGTTAGTTCCAGAATCTCTTCTTTCTCAAAATATTCTGTCCATTTTATTGGTGCAAAATTCTTCACAGCTGTCAGGGTCTTACTGTTCAATATAAATAAAAAATATTCAAAACATTTTCAACTATTGTATGGATATATCCTTACCTAGGGCGCTTTCCTTGGAGTCTAAAAGCCGATCTTCTAAGATCGGACATGTTATTTATTGGGATTTTCAACTGTTGTATTAAAATGCTTTTATTTTGTGTTGTAATACATACGACCACCTTTATTTGTGTGGGTTCAAATTGTCAAATCGATGGTACAGTCTGTTGTGGTACACTTACAAACTGTGAAAACCAAAGGATACTTTCATATTATTTGATGTTGTTGAAGGGACAAAAATAAATAACCTTGAAGGTGAAAACATAGACAAAATAAATATTATATTTCTCTATGGGTGAAAATTTATAAATTCTGTTGGTTACACTGCTTTGAAAATTATTTTATGAGTCCCATGCACCAAGATTTTTTGGTTGGTGCTCCTGAAAATAACATGCACAAGCACAGCACCGTCTTCAGGAGGCCTTTTAAATCCATTCATCATCACATGTTTATGCTTTATTGCATGTTAAGCCGGATCTGCATAGTAAATTAAAACTTGAACATGACTTGAACGAAAGTCTGACAAAAATGGAATATGTAGTAAAATGTTGTGATTTGTAAGAAATATTTATTAGAAGTATGTATAATGACTATATGTCATGTTTTTGTGGTGAATTGAAAATGTCAAAATGAAAGCGTTTGTATAATTTATTAAATATGACAGATGGAGAAAAATTGTATGAAAATGAATTCGGGGATGCTTGGGACAATTTTCACAATTGGTTATATTGCATATGTGTTGTAACATTTGACTTAGAATTAGGACAAGCTCTTGAGGTAAGTATTTTTCTTATAAATTCTAGCTTTTGAAATAATTATCAGAAATTTGATGTTGGTCAAAGACCTACTAATCCAGTGAAGGTTTATTAATATGTATTGTTTTAACTAAATCATGGTAAAATATAATAATATAGTATTTAGCAAACATTTAATCTTTTTTACATGTCTAAGCGATATAACTATATTTTTTATTTATTTTTAGAGTATTTATCCTAAGCATATTAACCTTACAAAACAAGAAATCTCAAATGTATGCTATTTGGCATTTCCCGACTCAAATTCTGGGTGTATGGGAGACACCAATTTCATTATAAGACTTCAAAACAATCAAGGCTCAAAAAATCTTGGTAATGAGCACCACAAATATAATTCCAAGTGTCCTACTTCCTTACAGGTGGATGGGTCCTTCTATTGGGGATATGTATACTTTAGACAAGTAAAGGACATTAATTTGCCAAGGGGATATTTTCAAAAAGTAAGATCTGTTACCTGATTATTGCCTAATATAAATATCTATTGTAAAGAACTCCTGTTGTTATATACCTACCTAAATATTAACAAGATGTTTCAGAATATGCATAATAATACTTTTGTTTCAGAGTGTTGTAATTCTTTCTTTTCTTCCATTCAACAACCTCTTCAGTAAAATTTGCAGCTTTGTTGCCCCAGAATATTTTGAAAATGGTGATATTACTTTAGAAGCCATATGTTATAATATTGAAAGATGGCCACCTCCACGACCTGGCACTACATTGAACTTGCCATTACTAGGTTCTGTATTCCAGGTAAACATTACAATTGAATCTAATGTGTTTTGTATAAAAAATGTCTATGTTATTTGATCTGAAACCTTTTTTGATATGGGTTATTGGATGATTAATATGTTTTAGACATATATTCCATTATCCACATCGGCAAATCCTACTTTGGCCTTACTTAGTGAACCTGGAGATAATCAAATACAAACTCATGTAGAAGATCTGAATTTATTTGAGATTCTTCAGCCTGTATTATCACATATCCATTTACTATGGGAATTGGTCATTGTTTCTGAACCTATAGTAATAATGGCATCCTCTCCAACGCATTGTTCTTCTATGGTGTTGGCACTAACTAGGTAAGATTTTGGATAACCATTTGTAGTAACTCTTCTACAATGAACTTATTTGTTATTTTATTGCGAGTTTCTCACCTAGCTTGGTCTTCTGTTGAGTTATTATATCAAAGAGATATGCTTTAAATTATAATGAAAAAACCATTGTGTAAATTTTTGTAATTAATAGAACAATAGTAAATATGTTTAATTATTTTCAGACTTATATGTCCATTACAATACTGTGGTGACTACCGCCCATACTTTACAATACATGACAGTGAATTTAAACAATTCACAAGTAAAAATCAAGGACCACCACCTGTAATTCTTGGAGTTACAAATCCGTTTTTTGGAAAGACATTACATCATTGGCCACATACAATTCGCCTTAGTGATGATTTGGGTAATATTAAAATTTTTCCTAATACTTTGAAATCTACATCTGATTTGGTAATTTCAGCTCAAAAATACAAACTGAAAAAAACTGCTCCAACAAAAATGATTGACAATAGTCCTGGCGTGTACACAGCTTACAAACCATTATTGCAAAAGGATAAAAATTTCATCAAAAAATTATTAAGTGGAATCAGCTCAAAACGACCATTTGAAGTGCAATCTGCTTTATTAAGGAGGCACTTATTAGAGCTCACAGAAAGTTTTATGATTCCTTTGGAGCGCTACATTGCTAGTCTCATGCCACTCCAGAAGAGTATTCATGCATTTAAAGTAAGTGATTTGCTTGTTATTCTTTTTTATATTTACAACTATTTTGTTCATCGCAGGCACCTCCATCACCACTTCCCTTCAATCCAGATTCATTTTTTGCAACATTAGAAACATCAGGGCCTCAGTTAACTTTGAACCATACAGGAATTAAAGGAGATTGGGTAGCATTATACAAAAAGTTCTTTAGATCTCCTAATTTTACAGCATGGTTCAATGCTAGGTACACTGATTTGACTCTAAAACTGCAGGCGCTCCAGACCGAGGCCTTATCAAACGCTGTAAGTATAAAACGAATTTCCACCAAATTTATATGAAAATTTGTATCTTGAAATATTGATTCAAGTTGATTAATCTGTAGGATTTGAAGCTGTGGGTACAAGGTCGACCTGAAGTGGAAATAGTGGACATGGTTTTGAGAATTCAAAATAACATCAAGAAATGTGATCAACATGCCATTCCTGTGAGCTTAGCTATTAGAGAAAAACTCAATTACCGCCTGAGTGAGATTGTATCAGGACTTCCCGACGACTTGAAAAACATTTTGAAAATTTCATGATACATGTTGAAAACCCAGAGAAAAATGTTTGTATTATGTTGATGTAGAAAATTTTATGTTATAGGAGG
>CAJUYH010002669.1:10158-48491 GCA_910591685.1 Galerucella tenella
AAGAGATTCAATTGCGCGGTTTAAGTTTGAATAAACTGAAAAACAAAATGGTTCCTGAATGTTTGCTATCAAATGATGTATACTTGCTCATTTGATGCGTTATTTATAGTGTTTTGAGATTTATACGTTTAATTTAGATTTAATCAGTTTAAGAATATTTTAACCAAAACCTCACTTAATGAGATAGTTTCCATTCGTTAGTAATTGGGTGAGTGCGATAAATTTGGTTCATATTTTTATAAAATGAGTGAACTATTATGTTAGTTTCATTCCAGTCCATCGAACAATTTTTATAATGTGAAAGGTCAAGTGTTTAAGCATGCATATAAAACAATAAATAGTTTATTTTGTAATAAACGCCTCTTTTATTTGTTCCCATTATGTTAACAACCTATACAAAGTAAAATGCACATGAGTACAGAGAGAGTGGAAGTAACCCAGATTTGACAGTTCAACTGTCAAATACGCCCTCTAGCGGTGGACCTACAATGCTGAAAATAATTTCCAGGCGTTTCTCGAGGCCACTTTTGTCATAAAAATTTTTTTCCCGAACCTGTGCTTTAATCCACACGCGAGATATGGCCGACGGCCGTTCTTAATTGGCCACCCGGTACATAGACATGAGATCCCATTCCTAATTACTGAATGAAGTATCGAATTTCTTTGAAAAGTTATATTTTTTCATCATATCCAGTGGCATATCCCAGGATTTCTAAAATCAGTGATAGCTGAGGATAATAAAAAACAATTTATGTATAGCTTTTATTAAATCAGGTAAAATATCACAGTCAAGATGAATAATTTTAACAAATATACAAAATAAATGTATCAAAACTCAGTCTTTTAAAATCACAGATATTGAAAAACAACAGCAATAAAATTGATAAAATATATACAAATTCATATAAGCACATTTCGTGTGCTGGCTAAATATCGCAATAGATAGGTACATTTGAATTCTCTATTTTTGAATATTCTTTATAAAGTTTGTTTTTGAATCTTATTGGTTATATTTTCTACTAAAATGTAGTGGAACTTTGAACAAATCAATAAAGGTAAGTGATCTAAAATACAACCCTATTACTAGAATGAGGACAATAATTACATGTTAAATTTTTAAAACCTTCTGAGGAAAACAATCATTTTACCACGTAGAAAGTATGGTTCAGGTTGTAAACAGTGGTGTAGCTATCACCGGCTTGGGGCATCTTCCTACCTGCATGTCAATGATTAATTGAAATACCTTGCTTAGACTGATCTTACCACACTTCTTGAGAAACAAGTAAAAAATGCATGCACATTTTTCAAACTGAACTGTACATGTAAATAGTTCATACCAATAACTGGATCGAAATTATCCTGCAACAAACAATTGAATTAGTAATTGTCATTAAAAGAAAACTATCAAATTAAATTGATTGGTTAAATAATCTAAAAATTGTTAACATATTTTTGGTTTTCAGTTGAAATAAAATTTATACTTCATCTTTCAATTTTTAGTAATACTAAACCATATTAGACTTACATTTTTCAATGATTGAATATATTTTAAATTATTTAACCAAACATGCAACTATATTTTTGTATCTTGAATCAAACAATTAAAGTTCAATTTAATATTTTGTTATTCAATGACAATGCCACAGACATATTTTTATGCAACATCAAGGGCAAATATATCATCATAATAACTTTACCATGGAATGCAAATATGTACGGTTCCTATTATTTTTCAAAATTCTGTACAGTTGTAGAACAGTACACTCATTTCTTGACCGCTATGTATACAGTGTGGAAACCACTTATGGAATAACATTCTTTATGTCATTATTTTAGAAAATTATAAAAAATGCCGAGACACGTCAACTTTTGAATTGGTCAATTATGAATTATACAGGGTGAAATTTTTATTTTTACAGTTATTAAACACGTACATAAAATACCTGACGTATTTGATTTTAATACATTAAAATAAATGCTCAAAATGTTCTCCACCTAGTTGTTGGCAATAGCACAGTCTCCTATAGAACTCCTCCTTAACTTTGTTTAAAGTTTGAGGTGTAATATTCCGTATTTCTGTAGTTATCCTGTCTTTGAGGTCTACAATGCTAGTTGGCTGTGTTGTATATACTTTGTTCTCGAGATAACCCCACAGAAAAAAATTTAACGGCGTAAGGTCTGGCGATCTAGCTGGTCACTCCATAGTACCTCTTCGTCCAATCCATTTATTGGGGAAGATTTCATCTAAATAGGATCTTGCTGGAACCAAACATTTTCATTCGGTAAGCTAGGATCTGCGTTGGGATATAAGTTTGCCAACGCAGGAATAACTTCATTTCTAAGCATATTTAAATATTTTTCAGCTGTCAAATTTCCATCTATAAATATAGGACCAATAATATGGTCACCTATGATACCGGCCCACCTTTCGTTCGTTCACCTTTTGAGGGTACTGAGTATGTGTCTCACGGATCCAATTAGGATTCTCTGCTGACCAATATCTACAGTTCTGTCGGTTTACCTCTCCATTCAATGTGAATGTTGATTCGTCAGAAAAAAGAATGGTACCAAGAGCTATCTCATTTCTGTTCAGCTTATTCATTAATCTTTCGCAGAAATCCATTCTACGATCTGGATCGTATTCTGTTAACTCCTGCACAAAAGTTAATTTGTAGGGATGAAGTTTTTCTTTATGAAGACATCTTAGCACAGTTGTATGACTAACATTATTTTCACGGGCATTTTAATGTGTACTTGAAGTTGGATTCTCTTTTCGACACTTAACAAAATATCCACTTTCACATCATCTTCAACGAAGTGTGGTTTTCTTTTCAATGGTTTGACATGTCCAAGTTCTCTGAATTGTGCATGAATTTTAGACACAGTACTTTGTGAAATATTAGAAAATTCGGAATACCTGTGATTAAATAAGTTTGCCACTTCAACTTGACTTCTGCAGTTTCCCCGTACCCGATCATCATCAATATCTCAATTCGGTGAGTCTCGGTTAAATATTTCATTGTTATGTCGACAAGGAAAGAGTGTTTGGCAAAGATTTTACTTTTACAGTATAAACTGTAAACACATCAACAACTGACAGAATAGAAAACAATCCACATTATTTACCGATTTTGTCTAATTATTGGCGTTTTTAGGCAATTTTTAGGGATTTACGATAAAATTCATGGGCGTAGAAGGTTTTGTTTAATATACAAATACGTCTAATAATTAGTTAGTTTAGATTTTTGATAAATCCATATTTAGCTAATTTAAGAAAGTACCAATATTTCAAGTGTAATAAATTATTAATTTTAAAATTTCACAATGTATAATTCATAATTGACCATACATTATTTAGTTTGTTGGAATCGGTTCATTAAAAGGATTTCAAAAATATGCAATTCATTAAAAAAAACACCGACTATGGCATACTTGCGTGAATCACCCTGTACATTTACATGTATGTTCACATAACGCACAACTTAATTCAAAAGTTGACGTGCCTCGGCATTTTTTATAATTTTCTAAAATAATGACATAAAGAATTTTATTCCATAAGTGGTTTCCACACTGTATAAAATTTATATGTAGATGTGAACATTGATAATAGTAGCTGTCTATGGATGGAGAGAATTTCAAAGTTTGGGAAGATGTAATACATTGTAAGAGAGTGGATATTTTCGTCCACAGCAAGCAGTAAAAAAGACTAAAATAGTATAATCAATGGTTAGTTGTTCCAAATGAAATATTGGAATAATTACTGCGGTCTATTATTACAAAAATATATTCATTTATTTTTATACAGTCAATATTTGCTCATTCTAAAAGTATCCACGGCTGGGATAAATTATTCATGAGATAAAACATGAATTACACAAGCTAATAAGATCGAATTATTGAGTATCAATTTATCGTACTGAAATTCGGTGAACAGAATCAATTATTTAGATGTAAAAGACAATTCCTATAATATGTTATATATGCCATAAAGACAGACTATAGCTTCTGCTTTGTATTAGAATTTGTTATTTTCTGTTTACATATCTGGTTTATATTGGTCTTTAACATCTTGCTACCATATTCCAGTTTCTCCTACAAAATGCCTTTCCATTTCCTTTGCTTTGGACTGCAGGTAAACTCTCGTGAGATGAGATATTCCCATGTTGTCATTAAGTAACATGTAAAATATTAGGTTAACATTGATATTTATATTTCGCTCGACTCTTTACTATCGATAGGTATCTAATGTTCATTCTGTGACAATTTTATTTTTTCATACATAGTCAAGTTAAAAAGAATATTACTAGAAAATATTTATGTTCTATATGTGTACATTAAGCCGTATTAAGCATTAAGCCGTTGGAACATAGATTATTAAATTTGTCTAAATAATAATTCTATACATAGATCAGTTAAAAACCGTTACTTTACCTTTATCTACCGTCCAAATTAATTCTTGACAGCTGAACGATGGTTATATCTTGCGTTTTATAAACATTTTTTATATTAATAAACATAATTATGGTAAATTTTTGTTGTTTAGTCGACCCTCTGTAATAATCATATGGATTACCTGATGATATAAATGTTTCTTCCTTAGTTTAACTGATGTGAGATGTTGATACCGAAATATTCAAATGTAATCATATTTTTAACAAATAAAGTTGTAGGAAACAGAAGACTGAAATATACATGGTGCTGTAGAAAGTAAAATGCTTGATCAAACGATTTTCCTCTTCGAACAACCCAATAGGATTTACTGATACCATTTTCTTATTCCAGTTATAATCACAAAATCAGAATATTTTGTTGTACCCTTCTCAAATTTGTAAAATAAAAATTCACTAGATCAAGTGACGACAAAAAGCACTTTCTCAAACTTTAGTTTGGTACAACCACCTGTTGTCATCATTCTGAATTTAGCCCGATTGGAAAATATAGGCAAAAAATTGGGTGTCATCTTCAAACACCACATTTCGTTTTGCTGAACTTCCAAAACCGGAATGGGCGGGTTAAGGTAACATGTAAAGAGCATCACTGGACACAACTTTCGACGACCTAAGAGGGCTTATCAGAAGATAAGGCCACAAAAAGATAAGTATACAAAATTCGATCCACAATATCGATTTATTTTCTATCCGCAAGTCTTATAAACGAAAACTTCAACGTGGCTGTACCAAACTAAAGTTTCGAATATTTCTACTACACAATTTAAAAACCAGTTGTATATACAAACAAATATTTTAAAAATTTACCTGTTCAGCTATGACAGATTGTCGCGTCACAATAAGGATTGCATCATAAATAAAAAAGTTTATTCAAAACTTATATTATAATAAGGGTGCAACTAAAAAAAATATCTACCTATCGATGGGAAGACTTACGATTTTCGACTTTTAACTGGTTGTTAAAAGATTGCCTCTTGAATTAAAATAACCAATATAGTAGTCCAAATAAAAAATTAGTTTGGTGAAGGATGGGTAGAAGAACTTCTTCTGCTTTTCAACCTCTGGCTGACGATTTCTATATTAAATCAACCTAATATTATAAAGTTGCAGCATGAGAAAAGCGAGCTGGTTGGGCATATTAAGACACTACAGGTAACGAAAATGACATTTACAAACATTTAAGTTAGCTAACAGCTTTTAATTTCAAAGACTGAACTGGAACTACCAAAACTATAGAGGCTCATATTTGTTTGTGCGAAGAAAATCAATCTGTCTCTAAATATGCATGTTATAATGGTTGCATATAGGATGGTAATTTCAAAATAACAGATGTATCCAAAAGCTGATAATAAAGCTGATAACATGCTGGCCCAAATCAATAACAACCAATCTTACAATAATTAGCTAAATTGAAATGGAACGGAACCAGTCACGTAGCTATAGCTTTTACATGGGGAGGGTTTTGGTTTTTTTCATCTGATAGGTTTAGAAGGGGTAAGCTTTATTGAAGGCGCCGCCTAAGGCAAAAAAATCGAGTGCCACGACCTAAAGCAATTTTTCAAGTTCAAGAAATAATGTTAAGTTTTTTTTTTATTATTTGTTTGACTTGGCTACATCTAAAAGTATTTTTAAACATCGTTTTTCGTTTTGCCCCCTTCTGCTGAAATGGTTATAACCATGTATATATATTTTTTAAAGGAGCCGTCCCATCGCCGGCACCACCTCAGCCTCTTGGGCTTATTGTGGATTTTCCTAACATTCTGACTACAGCCTAGTCAGCCAATCCTTCCCTGTATTAGCTCATACAGGTTCTTTACTGGTTGGTTGTAGAAGTCTTCTGGAGTCATTTGGGGTCTTCCATTCAGTTTTTGCCTCCTGTGGTCCAGCGTCTCACAGTTGCATAATATGTGCAGAGCTGTTTTAGTGTCCTTTTTGCATCTCCTGCATGTGAGGTCTCCGTTATACAGCCCTATTTGGTTCAGATGCTCCTTTGTGTGGAAAGTCTCCCGTAAGAAGCCCAGTTATGGTGCGTAGTTTGTTCCTGCTCATTGAGAGCAGTTCTTTTGCTACTTTTTTTGATAGTTCTTTTATAAATTTCTTCCCATGTGTTTGCCTGGGCGTATTCTTTCAGAGTTTTATGGATTGTTCTTTTAACCACCCTTTTAACCATGACCTAGTGGAGCATCTGGGGATGCCCACAGATGGTTCGGGTCCGTTCATCAGTGTTGACGATCCTGCTCTTGCAAGTTCGTCAGCTTTTTCATTGCCAGCGATTCCTTTGTGACCTAGGACCCACTCCAGTGTTACACTGTTCCGAGTCGCCAGTTTTCTAAGTTCTTCGCCACATTCCCATACCAGCCGAGATGTTACCTGTATTAATTTGGGAGCACCTATTTTAAAAAGTGATAGATGATTGAAAATTGAAGCTTTTATTAAAACAGAAAATCAATCGCACAAAAGTAAATTTAACCTCTTCAGCTATATTATTCACAATTGTTGAGGAATTTATTTCTATTGCCACATCCCGATGAATACTCATATTGCGGCAGTATGCTAATAAAAAATTATTGTACCTTCATTGTATTTTCTATGGAGAGGGTTTGAACACCCAACCCCCCCAGCCTTATATACGTCCCTGAACGGAACCATGTAGTCAGGATGTGCTGGTTTGCTAGTGATGGATCCAGAACTGACAGAAATCAGGTGCTAAACCAAGGACAGTGCTTACGTATCTATGGGGAAGCTCAGTCTATATTCCAGGCAGAAATCCTTAGCATGCTCCCAGATAAGATCTAGATTCACCTGGACCTACCCACAAAAACTCTAGAGCGCCAAAGGTAGAATTTCTCCGAGAAGGATCTTGTGAAAACACTGTTAATCATGATAAGGACAATTTGTATCTTCACATAAATGGTACAACCAATACTAAAGGATCAAAAGGATGAAACCTCGACAGTACGTACAGAAATAATCAATCAATTCTACTGTCGTTATACATTAAAATATATGGAAGAGAATCCTTAGGATTTGGAAGTTTCATAGTTAACAAAAAACAGATTACACGCATATCATAGTTTCACGACGAACAGGAGCTTGGAGTTGAAGGAAACTGGCTGCGAAAAGGACAAAAACCTAGATTTAAAAAGGTAAATATTTTGCAGAAATTTGACTCCATCCAGGCAGTTAAACAAAAAAATGTATTCAGTCCTGTAAATAAAAATTGGGTACAATTAAGATCTAGAAAAGATTCTCCGTGTTCCTAATCCGTGGTTAACAAAAATTATTTTGTTGGCAGTAACTGAGCAACATTATAAAAATCGATTTACATGCTCTCAAGTAGGTACTAAATATTATTAGATTAATTTTAAGATTTATTGCTAATTACAGTAATGTATTGTTAAAAAATAATAAATTATTTAAAAAATAAATATCTCAATTTGAAAATATAATAAAAAATTTAAAATTGCATTTCATTCAACTTTAGCCACTTACCCTACCCCAATTTTATTTAGACAAAGCATCCACCATCTCCTTGACGCTTCTTTTTACTCCATCAAAAATCCTTTGAATAATAAATTTTTTTTTCAATTTGTTATTTCTTATTAATCATAATTAATATGTGAAAACGAACAGATCAATCTATTGTTATACAGATTTAAATTTATGTAAATGTGTGTCATCCTGCTCATTTCTCAGTTTTGTTTGGCATTGATGGTATCGGCTTATTTCTAGCCCAGTATAAAAACCCCAAAGGTTGAACGTTATACAGAACTCTGTTTTTAAATGAATAAAATGAAATGGAAATTAAAATTATACCATTCATAGAACAGATCTTTGCAACTGTACTGCTATATACCTGAAAAAGAATCTAATTAGAACTTCCATAAGAAGACTTCTTTACTTGATATGCTGCAGATGTAACATTTGGAGCTGCTCTATCAGAGTGAGATGTTATTTCGCTTGTCAGGATCTAAAAAATTAAATGTGCTCTTTCCAATGATTGTCCCATTTGGAATGCTGCAGGCACTTATCTAGATTAAGCTGCTAGATCCAATCAGTTCCTTCTGAATCTTATCTGCCAACAGTACAATCCGTCTAGTGATAGAGGTAGAAGTTTAAAAAAACGCAGATCAGAATGGTCAGAGAAGGAATATGAAGGAAAAATCCTGGGACAAACAATGAGTACACTTTACCCTCCATGGCAACCTCCCAGGTAGTAGCCCTTCGAGATGACATGACCAAACAATTCAATCCATCAATTATGATCTCAAGAAGCAAGTAGACGTTTGGTAGGGAGTCAGTTGACATTATTATTATGGTAGGTGATCTCCATTGTTTCTTAAATCTTATTCAAGAGTATGGTAAATTTTATGAGGGAACAGGAATTAAGGGAAATGGATAGTCAGATGGGATACCCGCGCATATCCATATTTATTAGTATATTAGTAAATATAAATAAATTTAGAGTTTATATTACAAGTAATAGAATTTTTTTTAAAGTTAAAATATGTTGGTCAGTGTATTACAATTTTTTAGACAGACCAAGGAGGAAAAAAATTTTGTTTAAAATATGAATGGTTTGTCTAAAAAATGTGGAGCACTGTGCAATGTTATAAATTTCAACGTCTACTAGCAAATAATATATTTAAATTTTTGTCAATTTAATATGATTAAGAATTAAAGCAGCTCTTAATGCTCTTAATTTTAATTAAAGAAAAAAAGATAATATACTTACGTTTGATATCCCACTGTGATTAATCCAAAAATTTGTAATATCATTTTGTGGATTGATATGCTGTATTAAGAAGGATAATCTAATTGCTTGTTGAATTGGGATTAATCAGATTTGTATATCAATTGTATTATTTTCAATTTCCAGAGGTTTAAATCTTACTTTTGTAAAATAATAATCCTTGTTTAAGAAAAATTTACCAATTGTAAGAATTTTTGCATTTTTAAAGGTATGGAAAGTTGAATAAATAAAAAAAATATAGGTTTTAATGAATAGATTCAATTTTGACAACTATCACAAACCGCTCTGTGTGTTAGTTTCCATCCAATCCTGATGATGCATCCATATTTTATTCCACAAATCATATTTAGTTGCTAAAAGTATATTGTTGACCTGTCCAGGATATTTCCTGTGTAGATTTCAACATACCCTTGGAAAGTGTAATCCAAAAAAAGGTTTGAAGTGAGTGGTTTCTAGTCACTTGCTATAAAGACCATGAAATTATCAAAAGCAATTATTTCGTATGGATTTTGCTCAATATTTTTCAAGAAAATGAAGTGAAAATCCGGCTTGCATTGACAAGTGCACTGGAAAGTGAAATCTTGGTTGTAAAAGTCGTTAAAGATCCTTAAAAGTGCCGGGGAATGGGCTCGTTTACTAGATTTTTTAAACTTTTTTTAACCGTCATAAAACAAAGTACTAAGGATAAAAATATGATTCTGAAAACTTCATGTCAATAGAATATGTCGTTCTCCTAATACAACCAATTAAACAAGCATGCCGTAGCGGGGCGAAGACTATGACTGTGACGTCACCGCATATGAAAGTTAATGTGCACTAATATTTATTTTGAATTACTTACAAAATTTTTGTGTTAATAAAATAAATTGTGTGGACCTAATTTTAAAAAAGCAGACATTAAATCTTCCAGAATTGGACTGGCTAATGATTATGGAGTGTTTTAATCAAAAACACGAGTTATATTATAATTTTATACTATGTGACACATCGTTTTTGGCTATTTTTTCAATAACCCTCTCAATATGGATTCACAACGTATTTTATAAGGTAATTTATAACGATTCTGATAGAAGAAAAATGAAATCCTAAAAATACACAAACAAATATGTTGACTTATCAGTGAATGCTTTGAGTCTTTATATGCTTTTCTGACATTCCGTTTTTTTGCATCCTTATTAATAGAAATAAATGTTTTGTTAGATGTTTTAACCGTAGTACTTTTACATTCTGGAACCGCACAATATTTATAGCTTTTTTTACTCTGGTTCTGGTCCATTGTGTCGAATAGTTTAAATTATTTCTAAACGTTCTTATCTCACAAACATAACACTGTTTAGAGTTTGCTAAAACGTATAATAAAACATAATAAGCATATAAGCAAGCAAAGTACTGTTACTAGCTATAGTATGTACAAAAAGTACGAGGAGTAATAAACCCTAATTAAGTATGCAAAACCTTTACAGGGAGCACCATGAAATTTTTGATAAATCTCTTACTTTAAATTACATTTCTTCCATAAATCTAAAAACCTGGTAGACGAACCCCGTATTTGATTCAGTTGTAGCAAAGTTTAGGGTTTCTTCATTGTTAAAGGATTAGCAGATAAGCAATAACGCAATGCAGTGGTGTGTATTTTGGGAAAAAAATACGTTTTATATTATAATATAATAAAAAATGAAAAGAAATAATTATTGGAATACATTTATTACTTACATTTTATTCTATATCCGACTCGGAAGAGGAAGAATCGTTGTTGACATTAATAATAATAGGGTCGATTAAATCATCACAAATATTGTCAATTTTCCACACATATTTGCCTCTACTTTGATAACATGCTCGATACAGTTTGTCCAATTTTCCTTACTAACATGACTTACAGCACTCTCAAACAATTTCACAACATCGTTTATTTTAAAAGTAGTATTTTTTTTTCCAACTTCCCCCTTCACCTGAGCCCATATTAATTCTATGGGATTAAGTTCACAATGATAAGGGGGAAGTCGAAGAACTGATATACCACGAGAAGAAGCCATTTCTTCTACAATGTAGGTTTTGTATTTATTCTTGTTCATTTTTGCAATTCTGTAAAGTTCTTTCCTTAGTGGATCTTTTGGAAACTTAATATTTTTCGAAATAAGCCACTCCAAAAGCTCTGCTTTACGCCAACGACTTGTGGGCAATGCTTCGCGTAACCGTGAATGGTAACTTGCGTTGTCCATAACAATAACAGCCCCTTTTGGAATCAGATCCAACATTTGAACAAACCATTCCTCGAAGACATCCCCATTCATATCTTCGTGATAGTCCCCCGTGCGTTTTGAAATAAAAGTTAATAATCCACCATCAACAAAACCTTCAGAACTTCCAACATGGACAATGATAAGTCTTTTTCCTTTTCCAGATGGTGGCTGCAAACCTAACGACAAACCTTCCACGAATGCCTGCCTTCCGCTTTAAATGTTTTCATCTTGCTAAGATTTGGAAACTGTATATCCAGCATTTATCCATGTTTCGTCTAAGTAGAAGATTTTCAAATTTTGTTCCCTGGCATGTCGAATGCTTCTTAAATACTTCTAAAATACAAAATGTACCTTACGGTATACCCTCTTAAAATATATTTTGGTACGTCTATGAAATCTACTTAAATGAATGATTTATTACTCCTTGTCCTTTCTATATAGACTATAAGTAGTCATCTAACCGAAAACCGATCGGCGCGGTATCCGCTCTCTGAACGAGAGATTTCATATGCGATGACGTCACGCCTGAAATTCGGAGAGGAGCGCTTTTTAATATTTATAATCTTATTTATGCGACTTAGGAGTCTCGCTGACGTCTAATTTTTTGCACAGAGCCTCAAAAAGATGTGCTCTTCCTAATGGTAAAATAAAAAAAATATGTAAATGAACCCATCTGGAAGAAAACCTCCTAGCCGAGTCAGTACTTGGGATTAATGGTGCGTCCCCATTTTCAGGATTTCCCATGTTGCAATTCCATAAATTTTGAAATACGGTTTTTAATAATAAAGAAAAAATATACTTACGCAAATGTCGGATGGTTTAATCATTTCTGATCATGTTTTAAATCGAAACTTGAATTATAAATTGAATGGAATGTGTATATGACAATCAAAATCTTATTAATTCATTATAATGAAAAGCCTACCAGTTGATCTTGTCATTTTTAGACATATTACACTCAACAATAATTTATAAGAAGATAATTACACATAACAGCATCACAACCTAAATGTTGCCCGGAGCCACGACTATAATAGAAATCAGTTTAAATTTGGCAAGTAATGATATGTCAGTCTTAAGGGAAGCCAAGGTTTTTATCAAAAGAACTTCAAAATTGGAAGTAGAAGATTTGCAATAGTTTGTTTCAAAAAGTACATAGTTTTGTAATGCAATAATCATTTACTAACCATATGTTTATCGGATATTACCGAGTTGTACACAAAATTGACGAAATTATTTAATAGTAACTTTAGGTAGGTAGGTACTATTGAAAATAAATAAATTCATAGTTCATCTCAAAGTATATGGTCTTCACTTTTGCCGGTAATCATAAAAAATTAATGATAACTTGATAATATTCGTATAGAAAGCTCTTTGAAAACGCACGCTGTATGTGTGTGTGGGAGAATGGCCTCAGACATGGTCTATTAGCCACAGAAAATTAGAAGTCAGTAAACAATTAAAATATTATAGCGTATATCTAAATAGATAATTTAGATTTATTTATGAAATCCACTATAGCATCAAGTACATGCTTATCCATGTTTGCCAAAAGAGTGGTTATATTTGTGGGAAGAGGAAAATTGAATCTATCAGAGAAGTTCGGTTGTTGCTATTTTGTTTTCAATGCATTCAAAAAAAATATGGTTCAAGTCTCCCACTAATACATTGTTACAAGAGCAAGCTGGGGTATTCACAATACCTATTTTAAAAAGATGAGTCGGGAAACGACCATGATTCATTCTTAAACGTGATATGATGGAGGTATATTGTTTTCTATAATCAAAATTAGAAATATGAGGAATCTTAGTTGGTAAACTGGGATTCAAAAGAAAATATTGACTATTAGATGTTTTAGCCAAGTCGGCGTAAGATTGCTCCCAATTGGTTCTAATATGTTTCTTATAATCATTTAAAAGGTCATTTTGGAGGCTCTCTTGGCTTCCAAGTCAACGCACGCTAAAACGGAATATTCAATACTGACAAATGAATTCAATGCAGCCCGATACAAAACTCATTGGCTCGCCCTTGTAACTACTAGTAGACATCAGTAGCCGTAGCGTTATCACATTTTTTAGGTCAACAGAATATTAGAATATTGAAAACGTATTCATCATTTGTATAGTTTAAATAAAACATGTTTGGAAATTCTTTACTAGGCAGCTCTATTCAATTTAAAACTTGTTGATTAAGTGACCCTACAAAACTGGTCAGAATTACCCAAACTTGTTAGAACCACTCAGTAAAATTAGCCAGGGACAATGTGCTATCAATATGACTGAATTATCGTCAGGCATATTTAGAAAACAAAATGAAACAAACACTTTTCGCATCAACTATAGAAAATTACATAAAGTAAGGTCATTATAATATCAATAGGGGTTTTCTTGTGAATTTTGTTATCTCCTAGTTGAACTGAACAGGAAAGGTTCTGACAGAACTTTAACATTAACCATTATTATTAAGTCGAGAAACACAAAAATATAGATATTTATTTGCGTTAGTTTTTAAAATTATATTTTTGGTGGGGTATTTGAAGCTATATATAAACTTTCGGAATTTTAAATATAGGGTATAGTTTTTGAGATTTCCTTTATACAGATTAAGATTGTAAGTATAATCAGTAGGAACAAATCAATATTTATCTATATTGATTTTCCACTTCTCGTTGATAATATTCCAGTTTGATATATTTAAATATAAAAAGTTTTGATTGTCAAATGCACCATAAATATACAAAAAAAATGTTTTACAACAAATCCCTCTAAATTTATATATCCAAGTTAAGATTTTCGGATTTCACAGAAGACTAAAGTTTGTTTTTAATAGAAATTAAAGATGACAAAAGATAAATTTTATAATGCAGGGATTAAAATGAAATAATATGATAGTGCATGAGAAACAATATGCAATCGTAATGGGAAGTTTACAAAATTTGAGAAAAAAAGAAGTTTGAGAAATCAAAATTCAAGAAAATCGTAAAAAAACTATTATTTTGTAAGTGGACACCACCACTGGTAAAAAAATGCCAGGAAGAACTAAATAAACTAGCAGACCACATTAAAGTAAGACTAGTGTGGGTGCCGGGACATAACGGTATTTCTGGAAATGAACAAGTTGATGAACTCGCGAGAAGAGGTTCAGCAACAGCATATGTTGGACCAGAACCAGCTCTTGGGACCACAAAGAAGGTAGTCCGAGGGCAAATACAAAAATGGGCACAAAGCCAACATAGGCTTCAGTGGAGGAACACTCCAAAGCAGAACTACTGAATATCAGTAGGAATAAGCTAAGAATTATTACAGGTTATCTAACGGGTCATACCCCGGTAAAAGATCACCTGCATAAAATAGGGGACCTCAGCTGCAGACTTTGAGGCATGGAGACCGAGACCGTAACCCATATCTATCTGACTGTGAGGCAACATCCAATGGACCTATATCGTCTACTCGAAGGTACGGGGATAACTGGATGGGTGTACTAAATGTAGGAGGGCGTGCATAAATTCGACGCTAAAATTTCACTTAATCTTTTTCTCACTTTATGTACCTGCTTGTAGGCCCTTAAATTCGACGCTAGGTACCTCTACTAATACTTCTACCTGTATTATTTTGGATAAAAATATCAGAAAATAAGAAATAGAAAACTAAAAAAAACAAGAAAACCCAGGCCCAAACCCGGTTGATCAAAGTGTAACTAAGTATATAAATATCAGAAAATAAGAAATGGAAAACTAAAAAAAAAACAAGAAAACCCAGGCTAAAACCCGGTTGATAAAACCCAGGCCCAAACCCGGTTGATCAAAGTGTAACTATGTATAAAAATATCAGAAAATAAGAAATAAAAAACTTAAAAAAAAACAAGGAAACCCAGGCCCAAACCCGGTTGATCGAAGTGTAACTATGTATAAAAATATCAGAAAATAAGAAATAGAAAACTAAAAAAAAAACAAGAAAACCCAGGCCCAAACCCGGTTGATCAAGTGTAACTATGTATAAAAATATCAGAAAATAAGAAATAGAAAACTAAAAAAAGACAAGAAAACCCAGGGCCAAGCCCGGTTGGTCAAATATAAGCTTCATCCTTAAAGGACATAATCCTTCCGGCAGCGTCTTCTGGGCTACAGGTAGTTAGCGTCCAATTTGAGGCCGCCCATGTGGGAGTAGAGTACAATAAGCCAATAGGCTGCAGTGCTCCCGGCATCGGAACGGCTTCCAAAACACACAAAAAAAAGTGGACACCGAGTATAAGGTTAAAATAAGTGCCATATTACTAGAGGCGGCAAAATACGGATGTTGATTTTGAAACATTTTAAAAATTAGCTCAGGCGGTTGAAAAAAATTGGACTCTTTCGCAATTTTGCATTTTACCCGATAAAGCTGAACTATTGAAACATTTTTATGAAATAAAATAAGATGAAATTATCGAATATAATGCAAAGTGCCATCTCTAGTAGTTATTACTTTGAAGGTTTCAGGATATTTATTAAAGTAAAGATTTTTCTTAAATTTAATTTGTATTTTATCTGTATATATACTATATATATAATGAAGTGTCACAATTATTAAATACATACATTATGTAAACTAATTTACTCAACATTCACACGATTGACAACATTAATTAATAAAAAAAAACTAAATTCCTATATATTAACTATTTCAAAGTGATTTGAAACCTGTCATTACCTAATTTTCATGAAATTTTTAGAAATCTCATGAATTTACGTGGAACGAGTTAGGGTACTCGAATTACTATTTCATAATGTCACATTGTAACCAATGTTAAATATTTAGCTGGAGGCCAATTTAGCAGATTAGAAAACTTCTTAGAATCGGCGTCTTTTATTAGGAAAATCATCACCACGTCGACTATCGTTGACCCAATGTCCGCCGCCTCTGTTACTATTTAGACCTCCTTGATTCGTGCGTGTACTGTCACGTTCATAGCGATTGCCACCGTGGCGCTCATATGAGCTCATGAACGGTTTTGGATCCTGGTCATGTAATAATAGAAGAGTTACAGTTAAATACGCTTTTTTTTATAAAATTTAACATAAAACAATTTAGAACACTCATATAGTATAATACTAGAAATTATTATTTTTATCATTAAAGAGCCTTTTCACACTACCGAAAAGATTGCACATACAAATCACCCCGACGCGGTTTTGCTAATAAGAATATTTTTATAAATAAATTGGTAGTATATCAAAAATATTTTGCGCATATTTTGTTCTATTCATAAAGGATTAGAATATTAACCATAGTACCAGATAATCGTTCAAGACAAATTTCCAATTCAAAATATAATACAGGGTGATTTATTATAATGTAATAATGAGCGTCTATATACATAATTTAATGGTCGAACGCTTGTGATTTATTTTCATTGTTCAATAATAATAATAGTATGCTATCACTGTTAGTGATGGAAAGGAAAATTTCATAGAGCTTCTTTTATTTTTTTAACGAAGGGTTATATCAAATCTAAACCTGTGCTATCAGTATCGAACATATATTATTTAAAGAGTAAAATGCCTAGGCCACTCTGGTCAATAATTTTAAAAATTTTAAATAGGACCTTATGGCAAGTGATATCTCGTTTGAAAGGCATTGACATTGGCTACATAGCCATATTAATTTTGTTTGGGTTTAAACTAATTTTGACCAAAATTATTGAAATTATTTTCTTAAATTTAATTAATCAAATATCAACAATGGATTCTTATAGCAAGTGTTCGAAATGTGCTTCGTCTACTTCCTGACAGTAATACATCCTATTAGTAAACTCTTGTCGTACTCGTTCGAATGTGTCTTCTGAAATTGCATTGCATTCTTCAATAATTCTTTCTTTCAAAACGCCAATGCTATCTGGTGTCGTAGTATAAACCTTGGATTTCAAGTACCCCCATAGAAACAAATCTAATGGTGTCAGATCTGGTGACCGAGATGGCCATTCTATAGGACCTCGCCGGCCGATCCATCTACCTCGATATTCTTCATCCAGGTAACGTCTTACTGCACCATAATAATGTGCAGGAGCACCATCTTGTTGAAATGTTATTTCCAGATGGCCGAATTCATCTGGATTATCTTCCAGAATTTCAAGAATTATCGACTCAATTGCATTTTGTAACATCTCCAGATACACTTCACCGCTTAAATTTGAATTTAGGAAGACAGGACCAACTATGTGGTTTCCCAAAATACCTGCCCAAACATTGACTTTTTCTGGAAATTGGGTATGTTGTTCACGAAAGGTGTGAGGATTTGTGTCACTCCAATACCTTACATTTTGTGTATTCACATTTCCATTGAGGCAAAAAGTACTTTCGTCACTAAAACAAATTGTTTTTGTGTAATGTGGGTTTTCACTAATTTTATTTGTCATACATTCACAGAATTCGAGTCTTCCATCGGGGTCGTCATCCGAAAGGTGGTGCACCATTTTTAACTTGTATGGATGAAATTTATTATTAGCCAACACTCTCTGTACTGTACTTTTACTTACTTCACAGATAGACGCAACTTTAGTTGAAGAGGAAATAGAGTTTACTACTATTTCAGCAACTATATCAATTTTTTTATCATCACTAAATGTTGGTCGACCAGATCGTTTGGCATCTTGAACACTACCTGTTGCTTCAAACTTGTGAAGATGCTCCATCAAATAAGTTCTCGAGATAATGCGATCTAGGTATCTCTCATTAAATAAACATGGAGATTCTTTCTAGATTCACCAATTATTGAGATAGCTGCTACTTTGTCGGCTTGAGTATGTACCATTTTGCCTATCCTAAACTCTTAAACGTCACGTTAAACAATAATAAAATTAAATATTTAAGCTATTTAGAAAAACTTTGCAAAGCAACAAATACTATTGAATTAAAAACGTCAATTTTTTTGACAACTAACCAGAGGCGGACTGAAAAATTTTCCAATATTTAAATGTGAAATAATAATTTTGGTATTCATTTAATTTATTCGTCAAAATTAGTTTAAATCCAAACAAAATTAATATGGCTATGTAGCCAATGTCAATGCCTTCCAAACGAGATATCACTTGCCATAAGGTCCTATTTAAAATTATTGGCCAGAGTGGCACTGTGACGTCATCTATTACTATTACGTCACCTGTTACCATTCGTAGAGAAGTTTACAACACTTTATTTTCACCCTCCAAATTTTATTAATGTAAGTGTAGCCGTTCAAAAGATACGAGGGGGGAGGGGACTTATGAATAGCACTGTATATGAACCACGTAATGTCAGTCCTTGATTTATAAATAGGCCGTATAGGCCGCGGCAGATTTCAGAGAACCGTCACTTGATTTCAGAGGATAAAAGTCAAACACGTCCACTGGTTTTCTCATGGTTTTAGATTTAGAGGATGATTTGAATCAAGAATGTGAACATTTTCAGTCACATTTTCTCTGATAAAACTGGAGAGTGTACAGTGAAGCCTGGATCTAGCTCACTACTCAGTCTCTCAACGTTTTTGAGGAATAAATATCTGTCTAATGTCTACCCTAATTTGGATATAGCTCCCCGCATTGCACTTTCCACTCCGGCTACAAATTGTTCTTGGGAAAGGAGTTTAAAACTCGTGAAGGTCTCCATTGTCTCAAGGAAAAATGAATTCTCTGGCTCTTCTCTACATAGAAGCAGAGATAATGAACACCATAAACTATGATATTATAGATGATTTTCTATTAAAAAGGCCCGTAAAAAATAGTATATGTATCTTGTTTCTTCTCCATGCTCTCTTTCTTAATGACTAATTCATTCCGTTTATTTAAATAATAATTTTCCATTTGTTGTTAAATAGGCCCCTTTACTACAAATGGAAAATTATTATTTTAGAAAGGTACATGGGGCGGCGGAAATAAAGTGACCTACACTCATAAAAAATATAAATGCGGCACTGCGTATTGTCCAAAGAACGCTTTTTCATCATCAGATTCATCAGGGCGTGACGCCATTTGGAATTGCCCTATATATACCAGTCTTGTTAAGGAAAATGTAGCTTCAGGAGTTGCTGAATTACGTAAGAGACAAAACATAGATATATGGTTACAAAGTCGAAACCAAATCCCAATAATCCCAATGGAAGCGACCACAAGATTAAGAGAAACAATTCATGTAATTTGCATTACGATAAGAGCTCACAGATTGTGATTTTTTGACCCAAACACGCTAATATTTCCTCAAGAAAAAGTTCAAGCTGACTCAGAAAACTCTACAATTATGCTTCAAAAATATCAATTGTTATTTTACAGAGTCTAATACTTCCACATGTAATTGGTTTTGATTGCTTCTAGCAATATTTCACCTGTCATATGGAATAATTGTCAATATATTATAAAAATTAATTAGATTTTAGTGTGTGAGTACTCAAAAACTCTTGCGCTTTTAAATTCATTTTAACACTACATTTGCACATTTTTCACCTTGCAAAGTCTTTCAATAACAACCAACTTTTAGCCGAATCTACGGTGTCAATATTTATAAAAACACAGAATTGGTTTCAACATATAAGTATCCGCATTCAACATTTAGTTTTATATCTTTAGGTTTGGTTAAGACTTTATTTAGTAAGATTGCTATATTCAGTACATAACCAAAATAGATGTTAATTCTTTATAGGTTTTGGAGTTCCAATGGTTGTATAAAATTTAAAATCTCATTGTTTAGAAACACTCAATTAGATTTGATATAGTTATATTTTTTAAATAAATCCTATTCTTTATATATAATCGAAGGCAATATTTACAGCTTCCAGATTATCCTTGATATAATTTTCCGTTGATAAGTCCTAAATTATTATTATGCAGGTAAATGTTCTGCGGTAAATAAAACATTTATATGATACACACTTTAATTTCAATAGCTATGGAGTTAACAACTCAATATCTTCAAACACATATTCGAATATATACATGTACCAGTAACTGAGAACGAATTTCTAATAAGAAGGAAGGGAAGACAGAATGTCAGTAAAATCTTCACAGGTTCCAGTAAAACCCTTCTCATTCGCCGATGTGCTACCACTGGAAGCATATATTTGTGGAATGATGGGGCATGAAATAATTTTTAATGAATTCCATGGAATGGCTGTTGCATTCAAAATATTGATATTAATTGTTATCTAATAAATGTGTTCCTCCAGTCAATGATTAATGTCTTGTTTTTTTACAAGTAAAATATTTATAAGGGTTTTGATATTAATAAGAAAATAGGTTAATAGGCTTAAGCTTATTTTGTTAAACAATATTATTTAGCGTAGTTTCTATACAACCAGTTGTCCCACTGTTAGGACCGCGTAAAAATATAATTATTATTGTCCAAAGGTAAATATATAACCTCTGTTGTGGTACAAATAATAGATAATCTATAAATCATTATAGCATCGGAGTAACTTGCAAGCGCGAAATCTCTTTGTATGAAAAGGCTCTATAGTGAAGTTTTATTATTATTATTTTTCACTTATGCAGGATTTTGTATTAATTAATAAACAGCTTTCGAAGCAGTATATAAAAATATATTTTATTACCTTTTGCACTTATTTTCTCAATTATAATGGAATGTAAAGTCAATTTAAAGCTATTCAATCAATATACATTCATAGAATACGGCATATTTCAACTTCGAAGTAGTTTTATAAATGTAATACTATTTATTATACGAAAACCAAAAAATTGTGTTAATTCCTCTGTCACGTTAGTGGAAATCCAGAAGTCTAGATTTATTTTATTTGTTTTGCACATATAAGAGAATTTCGTGTTGGAATTTCTTTCATGCTTTCCAACAATGAATTAAATAAAATTAATATTAATTTATAAAATTCAAGGAAGCAAGCTGAAAAAAGTTCACTTAGGAACGTCTGTCCAGTTGAAATTAATAATACCACTATATACCATTTAATAATATGCCATTTTAATTAAAATGTTCAAATTAATCAATATTTTTTATATGGATCTTAAGGTGGTCAAGCTATAAAATAATTGCCACAGAAACTCATCCATACAAATTTTCAACAGTAACAAATACCAAGTATTTTAAAGTGGTTAACATCCTAAATCCTTTAGCAACCCAGCATAATACAGTAAAAATTGTAATATTTTGCAGAAAGAAGAAGCAATAGTAGCTAAAATACCAACATATTATCATATAAGAAGTAAACCAGAAGCATTTTAATACTCATTCTAGACAGAATAACTGTAAAAAATCAAATCAACATTCAATTTAAACTTCTGAGAAGCTGCTTTATCGTTTTTGGATCAAATATATTGGAAGAAGTATTTGAGTTCCTTTTAACAAACTAATGAAGACCACACATGAACAAAGACTTATTTAAAGCAATAAAAATATATTGTCACAAGCAAGGATGTCACAATTTTATACAACTAACCAAAACGATGTTGGTAAAACAGAGTTTGAATGAAAGTAAAAACAATTATGTACCATCAGTACAATGTGTGTTATTCATAGAAACAATTTTGCTTGAATCAGAGCTCCCTACTGGTAGTTGTACAAAGACGGATATAGATATCCTGGACAAAGATTACAGAATAAAAATATAAGATGTTTCACTCGTTCGAATTTATCGCGTAAAGCACCGATGCCGCTGGTGACTTGGATGATACAGTACGTCGCTACGTCCTTACTTGCATTTAATTTGGCATATTATACGAGACGTCGCCCGTCGAACGCTGTTTATTGGTTGTTGGTGTTTTATATTTATGTTGTATAGATTTTTTAAATTTATTAATTAATTGTTGAAATGAGCAAAACGTCATATTAATATTTTTCTCTTCAATAGCAAAGCTTAAGCACAAAATATTTTGTAATATTTGCTAATACAAAATTATGGATTTATTTTTATAATAAGGATATTATATAAACAAGTACATTAAGCAAGAAAACACAAAAATTCAATTATATAGCTAACCAAAGAGGAAGTGGTCATTGGTCAGTTCCTTTTGAACGATTTTACTAAATTTTCTTTTCATCATCCTTGTAATCAATTTCCTTTCAAATACTATGTGATTCTCTATACCAGAGTCCTTATATATTTTACTCTCAAATGTATATTGAAAGATAATAGATCAAATTTAACACAAACCAAACTCCAAACTTAGTATTTTACAACATTTATAAAAATTTTTAATAAAGGTATCCTGCAGCTGCTTCTCTTTTTACTGTTTTAACCTTGTCAATCCAAACAAAAAATACGCGTTATTTAAAGATCAAAATTTAAGATTTAGTGGCCCTATTATTCTGGTGGGTAATGAGCATATTTGATTGAATTTGTGATAAATATCTGCTAGATTATCAATACAATAAGTATCACAAAATTTCTAAGATGCTGGATAAAAACTGTGAATTGATTCATTTTAAAAATTCAAGTTTATTTTTTTACTTACCTTCTCAAATTCATATCCCGAACATTTTTCGAAATAATTAACATTTAAAAATAAACCTTTGTGATAAAGAATCCTATAAATTTAAATATATATTTCTCTAATTACCCCTGTATAGCTTAAAATAAAATAAGCTCTTCGAACTGTTCTGGTATCTACCGGTCTCGTTATTGACAACAAAAGCGAGTCGTAAACATAATTTATGAGAGCGGCGTCCGTTTGGGACAGCAACTTCCTGGAGTGAAACATTTTATATTTTTATTCTGTAATCTTTGTCCTGGACTAGGAATTCATGAATAAATAAAATCCATGAAAATTTGTTTATGCAGAAAAGAAGAGATCAAGAAGATGATACTGTATGCCTTCGTTAAAGAGTACAGCATGGGCATATTTCAATAGACTTCATTAGAAATTTTCGTTTGTATAAATTGTATTTTAATTTCTGTTATAAATATTTTCAAAGGTACATGAATTCCAAATACTACACCAAAAATGGTCAATGAAAATAAATATATTTATTTCAATTTAACCCGTTTATTATTGTTACGAACGCGTATTATCTATCAACATTTATTCAGTGCATATTTTTTATTATACATCAAAAACCCTGCATTATGATTTTATTTTTCAAAAAGATCAGTATTATACAAATGTTTATTTCATTCATTTTAAATGAACACTTCCAGTGATGAGTTACACTTTTTGTAATAATGATTATTGGTTATTTAAAATCTTAAAGTTGATTATTCTTGGCTGGTATCATTGTTTATACCAGCTTTTTATAAAATAAACTATAGAGCAGTAAATTCCAAGCTAAACGTGTCAGGCATGTCAAACCATGAAGTTGATTAGAAAAAGATCAAATTCAGCTTGGTGTTGGAAGATGTTTAACCAACTCTCTAGGCGGCCGTTCAAGTAGTATGTAACCAATTTAGGGGGGCGGGGGTTAGTTGCTTTGCTTATTTTTGATGATAATGTGGATGGGAGGTTTATCTAGATGGTGATTACATCAGCAGTAATTTAATTGTTTCAAATAATGATCACGTTTAGGAACCCAATTAGAACCGAATCTTAAACATATTTCCTCATTTCTAGAATTATATCTGCTCATCAATCAATAAAACAAAACAGAATACAATGAAAGAAAAATGCATATATACCAATGTTTCCATAAGCATTGGGGGGGGGGGGGGTAAGAGCTTTGATTACTTTTTATGATTAGGGAGGGTAAATAATTGTAGTAATCTGCTTACATAATACTTGAACGGCCCCTAACTGGCTAAAAACAGACTAAACATTAAATGAATACATCCAATCATTAATATCCTTGGAAATATGTAGTTAACTATAGATAATCAAAAATTTCTTATTACAGCGAATTCTATAAAATGTGGACGCCTTTAGAGATTTCTCAGTTATAGTGGTTTGCGCACTATTATATACAAACAGCAAATTTTTGCCAGTTTTTGTATTTAATTGGTCCATAAGTTTTGTTTGAGTAATTTTCAGATACCCATTTCTATATTGGATTAAATGGTTGTAAATTAAAAACAATATTACAGAAAATTCAACACTTACCGTTAATCCATTATCATCTTGACCTGTAACAAAATTAAGGAAATTAGTATTCCAAACAATTTAATTGAGATAATAAGACAAATTGAAATTATATACTCACTGTTCTGATTATATCCAGATGGAGCATCATATGCTTGTTCTTGTTGATTAAGCATAGAATCCAAATTGTGTGCTTGCATAAAAAGATTGTTTTCTTGCTGCCTTCTTCGCAATTCTTCTTGCTGTGCCAATATTCTCGATTCCATATCCTCTTGTGATCTCCTCATCTGTTCCTCAGTCCTCATTCTCTCCTCATCTACTTGTCTTTGCTTCATTTCCCATTCTCTCTTTTGTCTATCTTTATCCATCTCTCTAGCTCTCAATTGATCTCTAAGCAGCTCCGTTTCATGTTCATATCTTGCATACTCCATTTGTGCTTCCAATTTTTCTTTTTCCAATTCTAATTCTTTTTTGAGAGCATCTTCTTTCTGTGCATGTAGATCATATAATTGTTTCCATCTCATACCATACTCATTTTCAAACGACCCACTAGTCGCAAATCTTGGACCTTGTTCTCTTTCCTTCATGTATTCTGGATGTTTCTTATTGATGTTTTTTTCTGGATATCCATCATTGTCATCAACAAGATCACAAGCTTCCACTATCACAGGCCGGAGGGACCCAGTTATAAAGAAACAACCCTCTGAACATTTTCTAATGGCATGTAGAGCAGAGCCTTTGCGGGCATAGTCAATAATAGCTTCTCCTGTGGGTTTTCCTCTCTCATCAACAGATACAGTTGCTCGCTCAATCTAGAATATTAAAACAGTCAAAATTAGCTTAATATTTATAGTAAAAACAATGTATCAACTCACCTCTCCAAAGACAGAGAAGGCATAGTGGAGCAATTCATTGGAAACATATGGAGTAAGATTTTTAACTTTAATTGTAGCAGAATTAGGAGCAAATCTGATCTTCAGGTTACGAGACTTAACTACAGTGCCATCAAGCTCTCTTTTAGCCTTTTCAGCGTTACTGTGGTAATCTAATTTAATAAAGCCAAAGTTTTTATCTTTATTCACAAATACTTCAGCTGTTTCTCCAAAAGGTTTGAAAATATCAACCAACTCTTCTTCTGTTACTTCGGATCCAATGTTTCCTATGTATAATCTGTTTCTCCCATTAAATTTCTTTTCAACTATATCTATTGGGGGCAAATCAAAGCTAGGCCCTGAAATCTGGTTAACTCTATCCAAGAATTTGTCTTCTGGTCCTCTCATCCCACCTCGTGGTCCTCTCATACCACCTCTCATGCCACCACCATCACGGTCATCTCTACCATCACGACCACGGCCACCTTGATGACCATCGCCATCATGGTGTTCTTCCCCTTCATTTTTCACATGTCTACCGCCTCCAAAACCTCCTCCGCGGCCACCGCCTCGTCTATTTTCAAAGTATTTACCACCATCTCTTTGATTCTGTACAAAAAATTCAATTATTCAGCTTAAATTAAGCAGATGTTTAATAGAAATTTATTTTGTCCTATCATAGGTTAGGCTTGACTCAAATGACTCGTGTACTTAGCAAGTATACCAGCTTTGTAAATACCCATCGCAAGATTGATGTGTTTCAAATAAACCACTCACACAGCATGGCAAGTGTAGGCAAATAAAAAGTATTTGTCAAGTACAGGAGTAGTTTGATTTTGGCCTTATATTCATAAAATACTACCATAACTATCTAAGAAAAAGTTGCATGACAAATATTAGTTTGTTAAAGAAAATAGCCCCAATGATATTTTGGATTGAGATATCTGTCTGGGTATCTTCTTATAGCTTGGCATTAGATATTGCCAAAATGCTTTAGTAACGTAGCGCTTAAGCGTCAATGACCTGTACATTTGCTCATACCATGGGAACTAAAATTTTTACCAAATAAGAATACTTACCGGGCCAGAGCCGCCTCCTCTAGGGCCTCCAAATCTTCCTCCTCGTCCAAACCTCTCACCGGCTCCTCCAGCGCCGCCACGGCGTTCGGGTCGTTGGAAAGTATTGGATTTTTCTTGTGTTATTATAGTAGTGTCGTTTGTTGATGATTCTACCTTGATATTAGTTGTATCAGGATTATTTTCTGCTTCCATAATATATTCTGTTTTGATAATACTCAATTCTTTACGAAAATTGATCTTGAACCGCTACCACAAACACACCAAGCAGATTTACAACAAAATGGCGAATACGGGATAATATGAGATAGAACCACAGAGTACACCGAACTAACACTGAATGACGATAACAAAACAAGAGATCATTAGAACGTCATCTTGCTAGAAATTATTTGATTGGAGGTTTCAAAAGAAACGCCATGCTGAATTTTTGTGAGAGCCAATGATATGAGCATATTCTACCAGTGTGACTACCACGTGACAACTGAATTATTTTTAGTTGTGTAATTTACTACTAGATGCCACTTTCTTTGGTTAACTGACAATTTTAAGAAAATATAACCTCAAAGGTGTTAAGGGTTAAGGTGTTCTGCCAAAATTTATTAATCATAGAAATTTAATGCTTAAGATAACAACAAATTTTAACAATCACAATTATGGCAGTATCTCATGTATTTCGAAATTATTTATCTAAATTAAACATTACAACAATTAGATTGTTTAGTAGGATTAATTCTAGAGGACTTCCGAAAAAATATCCTTCGTTTCTTTATATCCTGGGTGGATCTACAACATTAATTCTTGCCTACAAGTTTAAATCTATTCAAAAAGTATATGCTGCTCAATCTAAAAATGCAAGTATAAAATATCATTTACTATTTGGTTTAATAGTTATCTTACAGGAAGAAGATTTAAAAGTAGTCAAATTAACATCAAGGGAAAAACGATTTATTAGATTTGCCTCAGTTGAATATGATGGTCAATTATATATGACACCTCAAGACTTTCTTGAATCAGTAGTTGAAGCTGAACCACGGCGTAAGTAAACAATGTATAGTATATATAGATGTCTGCAAGATTCAATTGCTAACATATTCATACAACATTTTAGTTTAAAAATTAAACAATACATTTTCCTATAAACTTCCAGAGGTGCAAAGGATTTTAATTAATTTTTGCAGTACACAATTTAAAATCAGTAAATTGTTTTTTATGTGCTATAGATTAGTGATCAAACACTGTTTCGACTCCTTGGCCTAGACTTTTTTTAAAGTAATTGCTCAAATGTGTAGATTGTACTGTATTTCAAATATGATACACTTCGGAAATAAGGTATCTACATGATCAGGCACTAGCAAATTGCATTACAGCTCAATTTTGGGACATATGTGTAGAGTTAGAGTTCTAATTTAACTATTTTAATAATTTATAGTGTGTAATAATTATATTTTTGAATAGCTCGGTTGAAAAGAAAAATTTTAAATCAAAAAGAGTTGGAAAAAATTAAAGAAACAACACCTTCCTTAAGTCAAGGCTCACCAAGATTGTTCAGAAGTCTTCGAGATAAAGGTCAGTATGAATACAATTTTTAAAAATTCAGTGTTTAATTTTCATAAAATATGTATCATTTTTGGCCATCCTTGAAAATTTGAATGATGTGATACCTAAGTGAGGAGTGATACTGATGAGTGAGGAACATGGTTAGGTTACCTATGACTATCAGTTTTGAGCTGTACCGCTGGCTCTACACATTTATATAAATAAATGGATACTATTTTCCATAAAAATGTTCTTATTATATAGAGATATTTTATTTTAGGGATTATCTCATACACTGAATACCTGTTTCTTCTGTCAATATTAACAAGTAAGTAACAATTTCACATCAACCAAACTAAACAGATCCATTATCATTGATTGAATTACCACATATTACACAACCTTTGAAAATATTAATTTGGAGACATTCCAAAAAACCAAAATATGCAAATTTGGTCACACTATTCTACAATAATTAGTTCCTAGTAAATCGATACAATAGATTGTGAATATGACCACATCTGATTATGAAAAAAAGGTTTAACTCTGTAGTCATAATAAAGTCACTAAGATTTACTCTCTACCTGGCTGTCATTTTGTCATTAAGTCATTAATTGTACCCCAACTTGTTAAACTGGCTCTGTTAAGTTTCATATTAATCTACCTCTTACATATTCTTTGGATAAAATATTTGATATTTTATTTTTGATTACAGAGCCAGAATCTGGATTCAGAATTGCCTTTAATATGTTTGATACAGATGGCAATCAAAGAGTTGACAAAAATGAATTTTTGGTGGTATGTAATTATTTTTTGTTTAATTATTTCCATGTATTTCTATGAATATTTTACTTTATCATTTACTGCAAATTATTATAATAATTGTTAGGTAAGAAAACTATTGGCAGGCAAAAAATGTGAAGATAATGATACCGTAAGTTTAAAAGCTGCAAAGTACCGAAACGATTGCTTAGTGCCATTTTTTAATGTATTTTGTGTATTTTGTTTTGCTCTTGTAATAAAGGGTGTTCATAAAATATTTTAAATATTTTTGTACATGTGTAGTGTCTTACTTTAATGATAGTATTGCAGGGATATTTAATTTTGTTTTTTATATTCATAAGATACCGATAATTCAGTTAATTACGTGAATGTTTTTCAGTAAAGTTCTTCCCTATCCTATAATGGTAGCAATCTTATCCTATAATTTGGGTCCAGAATTATTTTTATTAGTGTATGTAATCTCACTGATATTGGAGCGGATTTATTGATTTTCAGGTATTTTATACATGTAAAAAATATTTGAATCATGAACCCTTTATTACACAAAAAGCTTCAATTATAACAAAATTAAATATTGGTATTTACTTCCTTAATACCTAATTGTTTATATTTATTGCTATATTAAAAAAATTGGTGTTCATTTGGCATAACAATTTTAACAAAACAAATGCAAAAATTATGTATAATTAACTAAATTGGCTTTTGAAATGAGTTTTTAATGATACTTTTACTGTTAAGTTTTTTTCAGATCAGGCATAGCATGCAATGTGTCAAAAAAATATTTGACATAGTAACAATGATCTCAATAATTATTCTTAAAACCATTTTCCATTTTAAAGATATTTGATGGTATAGAATATTTTCCAATAGGTCGTTTTTGTTTAAATTTGTATCAGGTGGAATATCAAAAATTGTGCCTGTTTCTTAAATAATTTCTTATACTTATTTTGATTAAATTTTGTATGAATTTTGTGTATAGGTAAGTTAATGTAAATCGTCTATTGATTTTATTTTTAATTTAAATACAGATGGAGAAGATCTTCAGTCATGCTTGGAAAGGTAAGCGAGGATTGAATAGTGAAACGGAAGATATTACTTCCATACAAGAACAGTATGTTGATGACGAACAGGGTCTTCAAAGAAAACATATCGTTGATACCACACTTATAGTTCATTTTTTTGGACCGAAAGGAAACAGTGATCTAAATTTTGAAAGTTTTAAAAAATTTATGTTGCATTTACAAACTGAAGTACTTGAACTGGAATTCAATGAGTTTTCTAAAGGACTTCCTACAATTTCTGAAGTGGATTTTGCAAAAATATTGTTACGATATACATATTTAGATACCGACGAATATGACATGTATCTGGATAGGCTACTAGACAGAATAAAGGACACCAAGGGAATAACATTTGAAGAATTTCATGTATTTTGTCAATTTTTGAATAATTTGGAAGATTTTACTATTGCTATGAGAATGTATACTCTTGCAGATCATCCAATATCTAAAGGTTAGTGAAAATTTTCATTCCACTATAAAATAAAAAACAACTATTACTAATCTGGCACATCTGGCTTTCTTTTGAAGTTTGACTTCCATTAACTCTTACTGCTTCACAATCGTTTTTTCTTTTTAGACGAATTTCGTAGGGCTGTGAAGATATGTACAGGTACCAACTTGAGTCAACATTTAGTTCATACAGTTTTTGCCATATTTGATGATGATGGTGATGGACTTCTGAGTTATAGAGAATTTATTGCTATAATGAAGGACAGATTGCACAGAGGATTTAAAGTGAGTAAAACAGACCCTAGGTTTTGATAATGTTTTTAGTACCTACATTTAATGACATAAAGAAGTTTTTTTGTTCATCACTTTTGAGCTCTACTTTCTGGATAGGTTTAAGCAAAGTACTGTATTATTAGAAAACCAAATCAAATATTTTTCTTTTCACAGTCTTACGCTAAAAATGAAGGTTGGGAAGCCTTCAAAACATGCATTAAACAAGAAATGAAATCACCTGTTTAAAAATATTTGACAACGACACACTTTTTCCACATGGACTTAAATCTCTAGAGTAACAACTCGTTGCTCTCTATTATTTTTTAATGTTTTTATAATATTTTTAAAGAAAGATTGCACAAAATGTATTTAAAAAGAAGCATTCTACATTATTTTTGTGCTTCTTAAATTTTGTGCAACCTACCTGGCTTCCGCATTGGTTGTTATTTATAGGTTGTTGTATAAAACCAAAATAATTGTGATATTTTGATTTTGTGCCATAGTTCTAATAATATTTTGTTATTAACACACATCTGTACTTAAGTGCACACATTTAGTACCTTATTAGTATAAAAAAATTGAGATGGAACTGTTTATTATAATAATCAACAATAATAGTTCCATACAGGTTGTTATATTAAGAACCTTGGCACTTAATATGAATATGTAACCTAAAAAACTTATATAAAATATTCCTCCTTGCCGAGGGTAAGTTTTCCACAGTTACTAGATGGCCAAGTCTTGATGAAACACCCTGTACATGGTCAAATCTATTTTTAAGTACATATTGCATTTTGAACTGAAAAGTATAAGCATGTAAATATTGCCAAGTTTACTTTTATCTATATCTATTTACAAAGTGCTCTATGCTTCCAAAAATTTTAATGGAATATATTTTAAAATAAAAGGGTCCAATGCGTTATCAAGTTATGTTGAGCCTTACGTAGTCAATATTGGACCCAAAATTTTGTTAAAAATGGTTTTAAACGTATGTGTATGTTGAAAGAAATCATATGTTCCTGTTTTTTTGTAATAAACAAGTTAATACTTGAAATTTATAGTTCGGTTGGTTTTGTTATTGTATTAATGTTTTATGTGCTAGTTCCAAAATTATTTATATATCAATCGGATTGTTTAAAAAGGTTGTGTTAAATATTATTTAATTTATATAGTGCTTAATATATATGCTAGTCAAATATTTAGCTGAGTATTTAACATTTTTAGTAAAGTTTCTTTGACTGTGGATCATTTAATGAATAATATAGACTTTTCACTGTTGAAGTTTATTAAATTTGAATATAAAACTAAACACATTAAGTCTAATGGATTTTATATTCAATGTGAAAATTCAAATTGAATGTTTCTGATATGGTCTTGGATTCTTTAATTTCATTATATCGAACTTTGTGAATTTTTACTAGTCAATACTCGTTTTGCCATTAAAAATTATATATTCTATTTAATTTAGTATTTTATGTTATTCTAGTCAGATCTGATAAATGCTGGCCACAATATTGTTATATTAATAAACGCTATGAAATATATATGTGTTTAATTGTCTCACGCTTCACCTATTTTAACATCCAGTACAAAATTTAAGAGTTGAATATTTAGTCCATTGAACTGGCTTAAAACTGCGTGTTTCAGTTTTAACATTGCTTTGATACAGATGTAATTGGTTTTTTATGTGTTCTGAATTACGTGTAGAGTGTATTAAAATGTAAATATCAAAGTATATTTAATCTTAAGATTGGACATTTAACTTGTAATAAGGACGATGTAGTCACCGTCTACCCATGCAAGTAGGTAATTTATAAAGGTCGGTAAACCACCACACGAAATTAACTTAATGCAACAATCCTTAGACATAGGCAACACTCATTTCAGTAAGTAGTAGTTTCAGTTGCCGTGTAACTGAAATAGATGAAAACCAGTTATTTTACTTTAAATGAATTGGAATCTATTTTTTATTAATATCTTGCTACTCAAGACCATGTAAATTCGCTGTTTAAATAGCAAAACATAGAATAAGGTTTTGATATAAATAAATTAAAAAAATTTGTACGTCCTCTGTCAAGGCATTTTTTCGCGATAATAACAAAAACGAGAGGTGGTCAATATTGTCTATGGTTGGTAATAGCTCCAAGTTGTAGTAAGAGAAGGAGTCGCAATAAATGAGATGTGAAATATGACGTTGTACGGTAGTCGTCACACCTTACGGCGGGGCGTGGGGTGATGGAGAACTGACGTCAATCGACTTTATCCGAGAACCATCTTGGAGAAGTGAAGTGAACCATCCTGTAGTACTAAAGCAAGAAGCTTTAGTGAGGTGATTGTGTTGAATTTGTGCTGGTGTATTTTTATCCACGTTCTTGTGGATCTAAAAAGTAATCCTGACAATTGCATTTTCAATGTGTATGGCTACAGAGGTAATGTAAACGATGGTTATTAATTCTGACTTTTTATATTGTCATAAAAATAACATTGGCAATTTTACACATCACGTACCTATTAGTTTTTTAGGGTGTGTATTAAATTTTATTTGACTTAAGTTTTGTATTAATATCATCAACTTATGATACATTTTTGTCACATGTAGGTCTTCAGATTCTTTTTTAAATCACTTTTAAGTAGCTACCTTAGTGAGTAAAAAAATAACTAAATTGGAAATTGGAATGTCACTTTTAATATGATTGGAATTGAGAAAAGTAAACTATTGTATCTATTTTAAACAATTTTCTAGTAAATTTTTAGCATTTATTGTTCGAAGTTTGAAAGTATATTTTCGTTTTAAAATAGGTACCCACCACCGATGTTCGTTGAAAATACCTAATAGTAGTAAATACATTTTAAACAATTGTATTTGAAGGGTTAATAATGCAGGTAATAGGGTAAATTTTTGCTAAAACCATTATTTCTAGTTGAAACTAAAAGATCCCAATCGTGTTGTAGGAGTGGTAGGTAGGCTATAAATAAATTAATGACTGTAGACAGTTTAATGAAATGAACTGTATACATTGTCTGACCCCGTTGGAAATAAATTTGAAATTTATCACTAGTGCAACATGATGCAAATAATAAAAAATAAATAATATGACAACTTGTATATTGTGAAAAACATTTGGTAGGTAACTATTAGCTATTCTATTTAAGTATTTAACCAGTGTAGTACCTACAAAAATGTTAGTTTTCATAAAATCATAATTTCAATTGAGGCTTGATATAACGTTATACATACTGACATAAAGTTATGTAATGTTTATGTACATCTTTGGAATACAGTATTTTGCATTTAACAATAACTTAGATATGCCTACAACCTATTTAAATTCATTTAATTATTATGTAAAATTCATAATTTATTAAGAGTGTGGTTAATGTCACCATTCTACAATTGAGCATTCAGCACCAAAAACTACATATTAAATATTTGTTATGCTCGATTTTAATTACTAATAATGTATATTTGCTAACTAATCAGGTTCTTATGAGGTCTTTGACTAATAAGAAACAAATAAAAAAAGTTATTCAGCTGCAACTTTCATTCCTTACCGAAGGGTAAACCACTGATGAAAAATATGTACCTGCACTATTTTCTGTATTTTCTAGGTATTGTCCCAAGTATTTTATTTTAGAAAATCTTTATTTCTATTTTCTTTAAAAAATATGCCATTAAGATAGATGTATAGATTTATTTGACTACATTACATGTTTTTACAATGTTTGTAGCAAGTCAGAAATACAAAATGTAGAATGTACAACATTTGACATATTAATAAAAATAAAAAACACATAACACATAATAATATTAATTAAGGTTAAAATATAAGTCATAAAAAATATATTCAAAAAGGAAGGAATGTCCAATGAGCGTGAATACATTTTAAAAATTTTCTAGATAATATTCTGACAATTCTCAATGTATTCGTTCACAGAGTAAAATCAAAATCCAAGTAAATACGTTTTTAAACTCCTCTTAAATTTATTCAAACTTAAAGATTTCATTTCTGCTGGTAAGATATTATACAGAGAATAGTTGAGTGAATTCTTCTGAGATTTTGTCAGACGAAAACGATTTGTACGAATATTACAAGCTTGTCTAGTATTGTAATTATGGATATCTGAATTTTTTGTTAAGGAGTCAAGACTTTTGTGGATCTGAATGAGGGTGTTAAAAATAAATAAGGTCGGTTTCAACAGAAATTATCTTTTTTTTCCACTGCATTTTCCATGTATTGTCAGGAGTATTTTCTAATGATACTAGTATTTTTTAGACTATTTTCTGTACTTTCAATGTATTCTCTCTAATTTGTACACTATTTTCTTCAGTGGTTTACCCCTCGTTCCTTACTTAAAAACTTTGCTATACCAGTTCAAGTAGGGATATATATTAATACTAGGTTTAGTAATGATTTAATACCCTACTAAAGCTGTATTTTAACAATTTAAGTCCAAGGTTACGACATCGAACAGCGTTGATTAATTTAAAAGCGGTTTGTAGTGCCATGTTAAAATTTCAAGTAAATTTAGTCTCCCAGTACTTTGTACGAGTTCAGTAATTACAGAAACTTACATTGAATCTGCACCAACCAATCCAATTTAATGCCAAATTAATTAGTCTTACATCTTTGTGGGAGTTATTACATGATAAAAGAACATTTTTGTTACTATCCCTTGGGTCATCGTTCATGTTAGTACTTATACTTGTTTACTGTTTACCAAGATATTTTTAAATTGGCTAGTTAGGGATTTAATCGACCAAGGCGTAGTATTGGTTATTAGTATTTTAAATGTGAAACATTGTGTCTCGAAAAATCGTGTGTATTTGGAATACATACGTTCAATAGTAAGTTTTTAGTATTCTCTTATGTATATTTAAAGAAAGCTCATAAAAAGTACTATTATTTCTTAAATTTCAACTATTTATACAGGGTGATTCATAAGTAATGGGCCAAATTGTAAATCTGCGTTCACAAGGCCAAAATAATAATATTTTCATTAACAATAATGGGTCTTAGTCAGCTCCTTACTGAGGTACAGGATGTTAAAGCTAAAAAAATAAAATAGATTTTTGTTAATAGATCAGCTACTTTTCTACAGAATGACTTGAAAATTGGGTATGAACTAGTTTTTGTAAGGGTAAACAAGAATGTGTGAGGATTTGGGTTAACTCGTAGATGTAGCCATATGATTAATGCTTCGTCGACCACCGTGAAATGTCTTGTAGTGAATTAGTAAAATTCAAATATCTCGAAAATCGTTAATGTTTTTAAGATCAAAGAAGTATAGCTTTTTTCTACAGAAATGATGGAGCTATCCAAATTAAATAAGTAAGTTGTAAAATAATGAGCGATAAAAATTTTGTAGCTGATTTCATCTAATTCATATGGCGCATTCTTGTTTACCCTCACAAAAACTAGTTCATACCCAATTTTCAAGTAATTATGTAGAAAAGTAGTCTGATCTATTAACAAAAATCTATTTTATTTTTTTCGGTTTAACATCCTGTACCTCAGTAAGGAGCAGACTAAGACCCATTATTGCTAATGAAAATATTATTATTTTGGCCTTCTGAACGTAGATTTACAGTGTGGCCCATTACTTATGAATCACCCTGTATAAGTCATACTTACCCCACCGTACCTTATTAAATATTTACGGATTTATACCTAATTCTCTACAAGCTTTTATCAAAAATAATAAACATCTTAAACAAATTATTTCTTCAAATAAACATAATGGTTTTAATAGTATTCGCTTAGAATGTGGGCATATGTAATTGTTTATATTGCTTATCTAAACAGATTAAACAAGCAAACATCAAAATGCTCCTGGTAATATTACACGTTGTTGAAAAAAATTGCTTTAATTATTTTTCATCTGACGGCTAAGACATTCCAAATGATCAATAAGCACGCGTAATTTTATTGATAATAATGATAATAAATGTAATTGTTGAATGAAACTTCAACTGGTGTAAGACTTAATTGTTCGTAGGCGTACGTGCAAAATAAGAAAATTAATTTTTGTCTTAAAACAGTCTCCAAAATGTGAAATTTAATATTTCGTTTTCTAACAGTGTAGATGACTTCGGCTTTAGCAGACGTAAGAAAGTTTGTTTTGATTATTAGAGTTTAAAAATAAAGTTTTATCAAATTTCTATGATAAGAACTTAATCCCATAGAGTTAGTTACACAAATCAAGAAATATGTAGCTAAAAGAAAAACTATTCTATGGGGCATTGGGTACAGTGAATGCTCATATGTGAAAGAAATACATTGAGCATGTTCTTGAAGTAAAACAAAAATGTGAGAACTGGATGACTCGTGATTGTGATTGTTTTTAGGGAAGATGCTTTTAACGCTACCAGTATTTAAAAAAATTAACTAGTTAGGTGAAAAATTAGAACTATACTTTAAAATAACTTGATAATAAAATGTGTTTAGTTTCAATTATACTAATGTACTTTTAAGAGCATTTTTTTAGAAAAACTACGCGAGAGTTGATTATAACTAATCAATTCAAGGTGACATTGATTGCTATGATAGTTTTCATGTTTATTTATAAAACAACTTGATATTTGGCTGATGTTCAAGTCGCAGCTATTGTAATAGTACATTATGTCTGTTTATTTAACTAATTATCACTTAAATTTACCTGTTTTATGCGCAACATAAAGGGTGCGTTCAACTAAGCGATCAAAAAGATCGTTACTTTCGCTCGCACCAAACTCACAACGATCCATCGTTAATTAACATAATAATTAGTCGTTTATTTGTTTTCTCTGTTATCTAAAATATTTGATTTCATATTAATTTTTATTAAAAATTATTTAATAAAAATGAAAATAAAACTTTTATAAAAAAAATGACAACCTGTAACAGGACGAGAGAGGTTAGCCTGTACTTTTAACTAATATAAAATATCTAAATATTTAAGTTTATCCCACTACAAAATTATTCAACATAATAAAAAGCTGTAAGACCCATCCCTACAAGCTGACTGTATGAGACTGGCCACCGGCTTATCATACTAATGATACACACTATATTTATAGTACTTTTGAATAAATAATGAGGCACTTTTTTTTAACAAAAATGTTACTATCTCTTGACGTTTACTGTTTAACTGTTTGGGAATTTTAATGTGCTTAACTACACACTGCAAATTTGTCTGAATAATTAATTCAGTGTGATTATTTTTTGACGTTTCTTAAAACCAATGAAATGTTTCTTTATTTGTCACAAGGGTAAGTTTCAACCAATTATGTCATTATTATAGTGGGAATAAATCTCTTGTGATTATTCTCGGGAATAATCTCTGTGGCTTTTATTTGCCTAGCAAGTGTCAGATACAGTTGGTTCGGTGAATCTTTTCCCATGCGTCATCATTCATATACAAACGCAATACATCAATACATTAAATGGCACGCAGGTCGTAGATTGATGGTTCAATTAGGATGTGGCTAAAATGACGGTGTACGTTATTTATTATTGAAGGTGGTGTAATAGTTATTCCGCAAATTTCCTTGCATAAGAGTAAGTAATAACAACTACCTCAGTAAAATTCAAATCAATTCAATTCAAATCAAAATTGCCCCTTTAGGGTTATGGCTGGCAACCATTATTATTGGGCCGTCCCACCCATACGGTTCAACAACGAAAAATAAAAATATTTTGGGTTGTGAAAATAAATAATAAATATTTTAAATATGTATATTTAAGACTCATAAATATATACAATAAATTTTATTTAATCGTCCTCACATTCAGAATCGGAGCTATCACCAGTATTTATGTCAATGGTGATTGGTTGAATGCCAATATCAACTATATTTTGCTCTCGGGCATACCA
>CAJUYH010002670.1:0-38309 GCA_910591685.1 Galerucella tenella
ATTGTTAAGAAAAAATTATATCAGAAAGGTACCACGGAACTGGAAAATCAACGATTTAAATCTGCCAGGTAATCAAATAAATTATGGCCAGGCCACTTCCAAATCTGATTATCCCTTGAATCTAAAATAAAACCGGCAATCTCAAAAAAACTATAAAAGGTACCACTAATTTTGACACACAGTGTAGAAACAAAAGATCCTGAATATAATTAAGATGCACCAATTCATATAAATCTTAATTGTATATTAATGACTTGTGAAAAAAATAAAATGTGAACTTAATATAAACCCGGCGAATAATTAAAACCAATTAACTTCGCAATTGAAATCAAAAACACATTTTCTAAAACAACGTTACATTTATTTATCCTAATCTCAAACAAAACAACTTTTCTAACAACAAAAAAAAAAATAACCGGTACGGAAATTTCCATGAAAATATCAAACTTTTCTATTTTACGGAGGTACGAAAATTTTCAAATAAACGGTGATAAAAATATGTTTACCTTCTTACGTCGGTTTCGGTATCGTAGTTCACTTTTGTCACAACTTTAAAAAAGAATTACTGTCTTTAATTGAAAATATATGCCGGTAACCGGATCGGAATAACACAAACTTGGGACACACACTTTACGTACAAAAATTAGCAACGGTCAACGGTAAAGGTAAAGGTAAAAGGTAAAAGGTGAATCAGCGGTCGGTCTCTGTCCAAATCAATTCTCCTGCTATTTATATCCTCATTGTCGCTAGTAAAATTTAGATACCACAAAAAATTTGTCATATACCAGACGTATTTTGAAATTAAATAAATGGTATATATACCAAATGTCCTTATCGATTGAAAAAAAATTTTAACTTTAGAAACTACTAAATTTCATGATAGAATTCATTTACGTACCTCCGGTCTTATACTAAAAAAAATATACAAAACAACAATATACCTAACAATAAATAAAAATCAATTTAATGAAAGAAAAGAGAGTTTGAATTTAAGTAACGAGTTATAATATATTTAAAGTGTTGAAAATTAACCCTGTATCTATAACAACAAAAATAACTCGTTACAACATAAGATGCTGCACATACCTATATATGGAAAAAAATGTCTATGATGCTTACCTGTAGGAAGCATTAGACAAGTAGTTCAGGAATTTGGATAGACTGAGAGTTTTGAGGTATTAAAAACTTCATGTGAGGCTTGCTTTGATAGGCGACTACTTACTGTACCTAATAGGTTGCTGTTGCATTTTGTATAGGTGCTAGGAATTATGTACTTTTATTCCTAGCTATAATTTACAATTTACTGGTGGTTTTACCTCATATCACAATACCTCTACTACAACACCATTATCTTCAGGAATCCTAGTTAGTAGTAAAAAATAGGTAAATAGCTAGCCACTGTTGTGTACCTATAATTTTCCAATGATTTCTTCCAGTTTTCCGATAAGCCAAGCTCGAAGAAATACCTGGATGGAAATAATTGGATTCCAACCAGATAAAAAATTACCAAAGAGGCCAGAAGTATGTTCTGATCATTTTGAAGAAAATGATTTCACACAAAGGACCAATGGAACAAAAATGTTAAGGAGAGATGCAGTTCCTTATTTCGCAATCAATGACTTAACTTTGACGATGTAACTACTTGTAAAATAAATATGTATTATTTTGTAATTATTTTTATTCCATAAACCTCACAAGAATTTGTATTACCTAGAAGAGCAAAATTAATATAAACTACAATATACATTACTTTTACTGACAATTTTGAAGTTGTTTTAAAAAATGAAAATGTGTAATATTCTCCTCTGAGCAGTAAATATTTCAATGTGATAGATGAATTGAATTTTTTTATCAGTAGTAACAAATTTTGATATTTATACTAATTTTTGTTGCACAGTTGTTTATTAAGTTTTAATTTAAAAAATCGAAAATATTGTGAAAAAGAATAAGTAATGCCACAAGGAACTTACAGAAGATATTGTGAAAAAATTCCCGAATTGAGTCTATTCAATCATTCGCCCCCGTTATTTCTCCGTCTATGGTGTTTATCTGTCGGCCGCCATATTCCAACAATGGCCATATGCTTTGCCTCTCCACCGCCCCTGATCATAACAATGTTGGAGTATAAACATGAATAGCTCTGTCTATTGTTTTTTATATGTTGTGACACAATATACTATGTATCTACAACCTGGTTGATACATTTTCCTTTGCGATATGCATGGAACAGTCGGCGATCCTTTGCTCCTGCTAATTTATTTTTCTGTCATGGTGATCATCATAATATTTGATTGAATTTTACAATATTATCAATCAATTATTTTTTCGCACGCTACTGTCCTATAAAGACCGAGTTTGAACGTGAACTTCCACGTGTCTATTTGCACCAAAATAAAGTTTGGAAAACTCTAATATCACTCACCTCGGATGCTAACTTTTTATTTTATTTTATTCTGATAGCTTTAAGCCGAAGAGAAACTTGACTTCTTCACTCAACATGATTGATAAAACATTTTGTAACACCACTGACTTCAGCACGGTTAGATTGGTATTTAATAATGCATATGATGCGAGTGTTGCTTTTTCGTTTCTGTACCTACACTTTTCTTTCACTTTCATGGTATAACTAATAAAACAAAAGGGGATTATTGGAGAAGGGTGCATTATATATAATATATCTTATATTTCTAAGAATAAATCCTGATTTCTTTACACTCACATTCGTTCAAATATCTAAAGACAAATATATAAGACTTGATTTTATTTACTGGGAGTAGCAAGTGATCAATTTGGATGAACATAGTCAGTTTCTTTGAGATTTATGTAACAAATTATCTATATATTGTCCCATTGCATGCATTTTTCAATTCAGAGTAAGGTTATCAGTAACAAATATAGCAATAATAAACACTACAAAAATAGTTAACCAACATCACAATGGAAAATAAATTAAGCGGAGACATATTTTATACTTTTTATCAACTGCCATTATCCGTTGGAGTTTCGCCGTTATTTTTTGGCCTTCCTGCGAGCTGCTAGGAAAAGTTTAAATCTGTTTTAACAGCAATTCGTTGTCCACTTATCCGTCTAATTAATTTTTAGTAGTTATAATTAAAAAAAGTTGATTTGGTAACAAATAAAATCACCTAAATCGAGCTTTTAACGGTGAGAAAGCGTAAGTAATTTTGTTCCGAATATTTTAGGTACTTGTAATTTGGTTCCACTGTCATTTTTATTTAAGTTCATTTGGTTTTCGTGATTGTTTATCATAGACAAAGTATTTACAATACAAAAAAAAATTAACTGAAGCACAGAAAGAAACATGGATCGGCACAGCCTCCTTGAATAATCGTTTATCGAACAGTTCTACAGCTTAACGATTCAACAGCATCAAGAAAATGTTCTTGATAAATCACTGTTATAATGCCTAGCTTCGAGGAAAATGCTAATTTCAATCTCTAGATTTCATGTCTTTCGATAATCTTGAAAATTAAATTCGTTGAATTTAGTGGTTAATTGAAAAATTCCAAATCAAAATTTCCAATTAAAATAATTTGAAAACAGTAGACGGTTGTTATTTATGTTTTTCAATAACGAGCTGGTTACATATTCAATTCCTATTTTCAATTAAACTTTTCGAAATTGGTTTATTGTAAGCTTTAAAGTGTTTCCAAAATCGATTCAAACTAGCTTAGTGGATAATTCGAATTGATCTCTTGGTTAGATACGTATTGAATTTCATAATACCACAAATTAGAAGAAAAATCTTTCACAAAGATTCATATTAATTTTTAACACCCTGGACAATTTTGAATAATAGCTATTAATATAGCGAGAGATAGAAGAGTTGGGAAAAGAAAAGTATCTGTATATGTAAAGTAGGGAGGGTAAGTGTGGGCTCACAGCACTTAGGCCACATGTGACCCATTGTACATCCTCCCGAGGAGTTGCCCTCCTAGGTAATCGTCCATCCTGCGTCCTTCCCAGGCAGGTGAATAGGTCACTAGGAGACATCTCCTTTATATCGGCAGGTTTAGACCAAGACTCACCGAACACACACTTTCTTATTGTTGATAGCTCCGTAAACTTGCATAAGACATGCCGGACAGATTGATCTTTCTGTTTACACATCCTGCATAGAGGTGTGTCCACTAGCCCCATAGTACGGAGGTGTTTCCTTAGTTGATAGTGGCCAGTCAGAAATGCTACTGTTGAACGTAGGGTTTTCCTGGTCATCGCCAAATACTTCTTCGAAGCCAGCTTCCCAGGGTCGCCCAGGGTGATCCTGGCAAGACCGCATCCTTTGATTCCATCTCTTAAGGGATTGAGCATGTGTGTAACGTTTGGCTAGTTCCGCAATTGTTGAAATCGTCAGGCCGTAGGTTTCACTTGGCACTAGAATGACTAGTCCAGCCGCTTCTCTGACTGAAGAATCGGCAATGCGATTACTATCACTCCTGTCGTGCCCTTTAACAAACCAAAGGATAATATTGTTATCTGCCGAGGCGTTAGCTAAATCTTGGTGGTACTCTAGTACTAGCCCCGATTTAAAACGTCTGTTCAAGGCTAATAGGACTTGTCACTGTGAGTGCAGATTGTTATGGTTTTGCCAGAAATTCCTTCTCTGGTTAATTCTTTCGTGGCAATTGAGATACCAGCCAGTTCAGTTTGAACCACGCTGGTATTATTTCCCATCCCCCACTCAATCCTTAGGCTTAAAAGAGTAGTAGAGCCCTGAAATAAAGTGTAGAGACTCACTTGAATTTCTACTACTTTCATCACTGAGTAAAAAATAGACGATATTTCGTTACCGATAAAACTTATTATAGAGAAGAACTTCAACTAATGAAAGCTGCAATTACAAGTTCTGGAAAGCTATCAAAGACTACTACTAGTATTTATTTAGGTAGGTTCAAACATTTTATAAAAAAACTTTTTGTAATACGGAAGAAGGCAGGATGGAAGAGGAAATGGGATATAATTAAATAACCAGCTAGGAAAATTTGATAGTATTCACAAAAGATTCATTAAATTTGCTTCAATAGAACCGGTAGGTTTGAATAAAGTGAGTTTTGCAGTTAGTTTTCAATTTATTTCAAAACAGTCTTTATACAGTGTGTCTACGTGGGAAATTTTTCTTCTTAGCAGAAATTGCATATTCAATAAAAAGTTTTGCTTGTTCCTATGCACCATAGAAGGATTCAAATTATGATAATATTCCCGCATAATCTACATTTCTCTTGCTATACCATTCTGAGCATTGTTGGGGGACTATTTGAACCACGGTGTTCTGCTGGCACACCTGTCAAAACTATTAGTGCAGTCTTACTATTGATATGATTTCTTTGATTATCCTAGCCATAATGGATCCTTTCCATGGACAGATCTTTTCTTTTTTTTTATTACATCGGTGCGGATTGGTGTTTAAGCTTCTTTCATTGCTAGTTTATCTGCTATTTCATTTCCTTCTATTTAGTGTATTCTGAAACCTACAGGAAAGTAAATATACTGTTCTCGTCTGGTTTATTTGGTTTTCCTAGATATTTCCATACCGTTTTAAAACCGATTACATAGGAACTCTAACGTCTATATAATTTATCAATATTGAACTAGGCATTAAGTATACCTATCTGTGTAAAATTGAGAACTATCTATAGTAGAAATAATACCCTTCTTGGTGTGCGTCATTGATTGTTAATGTCTTTCTAACACATTACGTAGGAAGAAATGGAGAAGAAGGCAGGTCTGTGATTAATCCGAATCAAAATATCACAATAATAAACCGTTCAAATGTATTACAAACGTTAACCCTAATCTTTGACCTACAAAAATTTGATTGGTTGATGTTTAGATTACGCTCAAGCTCAACCTATCAATCGTGAGTTTAAAATACTATGAAGGCGTTACTTTCATAGCGGCAATAAGTCTTACGTCTTTTTCTACTGTCACTCTGACAGGTCTGTACTTTGTTGTTTACGGTCAATTATTATTTATGAAAAGTGAATATTAATCTTATTGTTTTATTTATATGAATAATACAAAATATGCATGAATACACAGAAAAACATCAGTATTTTGAAAGTTCTCAAGTATTTTCAGTTAGAAAAAGAAGCTGGTAATTATTAATCGCATAGCCTTTTCGAATTTGGCTAAATACAATCCTGATGATCTTATTTATCAAATTTAAGGTTAGCTATATGTCAAAGTAGCAAATAAAATAAACGACATGCCGAAAACCCGGATATACGTCACAATCGATGACGCACACCAAGAAGGGTATTATTTTAACTATACTTCCATTCTTTAAATTCTAAGGATCTCGTCATTATTATAATAGACTAGTTCACGCCATGGCTCCATAACTCTAATGATTGGTCTCACTATGACTAAGTAAAACAAATTTTTGAAACATTTTGAAAATTTGAGTTCAGGGGTAACAAAAAAACTATTCTTCTAGCTCCAAATTTGGGAAAAATGTTCTCCTTCCCTTGAAAATGGAGGGAAATAACACACTACAATGAACTAAGGGTTTGTCTTCGATAAATTTATTATTTCAAATGAGATAAACAATATTAAATCCAAAATCAACCTCGTTGCAACAGTGAAGAGACGATAAGTTCAGAATAAATAGGATAATTCACTACAAACATTGAAAATTTATTAGGAATTATAGATAGAGGATTTGCACAGCACAGATTCATTATAGTTATCGATTTACAAACAAAATCATCACTCCAACAGGTTATATATTTATTCAAAGAAAATCAATAAAAAGCAATCACGTTCTTTACCCAATTATTCCATTCATCCCAGATATGATACAAATCCTGTATAATGCAATACCGATGTAGATTTAAAAACATTTCTACCAATATACCAATTCAGATTAATGGACTCTATATTTTTTATACTCTATCTACGGATATAGGTAGATATTATTTGGGCGACCCAAATTGAGTCGAAATTATCAGGTATAAGGCAAAACCCTATAAAATTCGCATATCCATACAAGGGAACAGAAAGGGAAAATAAATATTTTTAGGTAAATATTGGTTGAGCTTGAAAAATACGCTGTTGTCGATTTAGTATTTTATCCTTAGACTCCAGGAGTAGTGCTCCATAGCGTTGATTTTATATTCCATTCATATTTGCATCTGCAGGAGTTTTTTTAATCTTAGATCGTTCAGTGCTCTTACATGTTCGTTGCCTTCATGCAATGCAATTAGGAAGCATTCTCCAGCTCAAGCTAAGCAATGTTTGTGAATTATTGCCTCGCGGAACAAGCTCAGAGTTCAAGTTGTCACTTTTCGGAAAATATCGAGCCTAGAAAAACATTGATAGGCACATTTAATAGCATATTTAATTCTAAGCATCTTTTGTTATCACTACTTTTCTGTAAAATTGAAAATAAATAAGTTATCGAATAAAGAAAAATTCAAGATTGCGAATGACACACAATGGATCAAGTACCGGGTAAAACAAAATTTAGACTGCCAGTGGCCATCCACCAATGAATGAATGCAAAATGAAAATTCATACTTAAATTTTCTACTGGGTCAAATCCTAGCTAAATAACATATTAAGAAAACGGCCGTTTTCAGTCTGCCGAGAGGAGTGTCCATGGAGCTAGTATTAAGAGGAGTCGCAACGCCTGTCATAAAAGTGGTATCGGTTTCGCCATTTTACTACCACTACTCTGTCCACTTGACATTAGTATTGTTTTGGATTTCCTTTTTGTTAGTGTCGTTTTTTTCTATTTTAATAATTGAACAATAATGGTTTCTTGTGCTTCACGAAGTTGTACAAGTAGAGACAGTGTTAATACGAAAAAATCATCAGGAACAACATATCATAGGTTAGTAAACAATCGAAACAGGAATGTACTGGAATATATTTCATTGTGCTTCAGTAGGTTGTATTTAACTTCATATTATATTTAATGTTTGTAGATTTCTTAGAACTTCATCAATAAGAGATATGTGGTTGAAATTTGTGAAAAGAGGTTCTTGGCAGCCAACAAAATAAAGTGTTTCTATATTATCAATTTCATCTTGTCAAAAGGACGATAATGTGCACTTCAACGAAGAAAACCACCTCTAATCAAAAATTCAAAAAGCCGCTACGCTATACCTAGGTGAAAAAGAATTTCACCAGTGAATATATTTTTATTGATTGAAAATTTAAATAGTCCGGCTCTGCCGTCGACGCCATATTGCTAACATCACAATGTCACTCATGTGATAACACTTTCCTATTATAAGATAGTCGACTGTGTCATCTCCTCTTAATAGTAGCTCCATGGGAGTGTCAGACTAGCTTTTCTTTTTATCAAAATTTTAGAGTTTTGGTTCAAGTCAATTTTCCAAATTTTCAAAAAAAGTTTGCTACTCATGAAGCATCTTGAGTGGAATTCTAATATTCCCGAATTGTATTGCCACATGTATAAATATCCTTTCAAATGAAATATTTTACGCCGCAACTGATCAACACAGTACAACAAGAATTTTCAAACGAGTTACTTTAACCAGAAACAAACTAAGTTGAAATTCGATTAGCGAACGTGGTTTATTATAAGAGAGTATTTAAACGCACGACTGCTATCGACTGAAATATACTAAAATGACTGAAAATATGTCATCTGCAGCACTTAGAATATAATACATCAAGCTAGAATATTTGCGAGAGCTCGATTGAAAATAACGAGGGAGTTAGTGAATGTTTACATAATGCTTCACCTGTAGTATGTTTAGAATTCCCCCGCTAAAACGTGAATAAATAAAAGATGGGTGTACCTACTGGGTGTATTGAGTTGTTGAAATGTGGACAACAGAAATCCCAAATGTCAGTAGCGCTTTGAATTTTGAACGAAATAAGAAGCGAGAAATGACTGGTGATGAAAGAGCTGCAAATTTAGATTTGTATAAAAAAATCGTTTCTTAAGTTCATGTGAAGAAAGATTGTTCATTCTTTTGATCAGCATCTATCTTTTATAAACTATATAAATTCATATAAACAAAAAAAAAGCAATTTGAAAGTGTGTTACTGTTCAAAACTCATGAAAGTTTTAAATGCTCGCTTAATACTTCCCACACCGAACGAAAAATCTCAGTATAAGCATTGAGTGAAAAAATATTTTTTCACTCAACGGTATAAGTGTAACTATTGTTAATGTGATGACCCATATTTTTAATCCCTTTGAAAGAAAAAGCCGCCCAATGGCGTGCATAAAATTGTTTTATAAATTCGAATATTGTGAAATAATGCTTTTCAAATGTAATTCAAATTAATATAGTGGATCAAAATTAACCTGCATGAAATTTGTAATATAATTCAAGGTCATCACATTAACATTAGTTACACTTATAATAATTATCGAATGTTTGTTAATGTCAAATTTGTTCATAATTACGTATTGATATTTATAAATGAATAAGCTTACTTATTATAATCATTACCGATGATTTGTCTCATTAATAAATAATGGAGGATTTGTTTCTGCTATGATTGTTAATTTTGAATAAAATGTTTCAATAATTAACAAATCATCTAATACGCCAACTTCGTGATGATAATTACTAAGTTTAATTAATAATTATAACTTGCTTTGATTATTATTATAAATGGTACAGTGTCTGTTAATAAATCTTTTTGTATCATTATAGGATTCAATAAATTCATTTGTTTGTTATAAACCTACGTTATACATATGAGCAAAATATTGTTCAATAGTTAATCTTGCTTGTTATAAATCAACAAACTGTCATGCGCGTTACCTTAGTCTGCACATTTCCCTTTTAGATTTGCTGTGTATCGTCGTAAATAACAATCTCTTCCTCCGTTTCAGTAGTGTGTTGTGTTTTTGCCGTTAAGAAATTTTTATGTTTAACTATATTATTTGGATATTAGCAATAGTGTGGCAGCGTAGGGGTGGGTAAATAGTTTAGTGTTTAATGAGTATGTGCTTGAACTGGTGATTCTATTTGTATTTGGATATTATACGGCGGTGTATGTGTCGACTTCAGTAGCACCCCCATGAGCGCATTCTTTAGAAGAAAGGAGATAATTCCGACTCCTCTTTTTCCATGAATGATCAATATTTCTTATACGATGGACTGATATTTTCTGGAATTTCTTGAAACACAGTTTTTTTATATATTTTTTGTTGAAATTATAATGGAAAAAATTGAATAAATCGCTTCATTAAAAGTTTTGTTGTTTCATTCACCAGCATCTAGATATAAGCACTTTTAGATAGTGGTTCGCAAAGTTCATTTATATCTGCTGAATTGCATAATAAATTAGGTATTTCATCAGAACAGATCAACTGGACAGTGTCAGGCATAACAAATATTTCATGCAAATTAGAGAAAGCGTGCCATGTAAAAATATCGTCTAAAATAAACAATTTTAATGCACACTTACAGTGCTTTATTGTACCGCAAATCTCGGGTTGCATACCTGCTGTGCCTTTAAATGTACAATATCTAAATATCCCAGAACACTTGTCGTTGGCCGACCATATGTTTTCTGAACCCCAAAAAATCGATATCCTCATTGGAAGTGACCTATTTTGGCGCCTCTTAGGGAAAAATACATTTAGTTTAGGTAAAAATAAGCCGATAATGCACCAAACGGTACTTGGTTGGATTATTGCAGGCCCGTACTTAGCACCATTTACAGCGCGCAACGAAGTAAGCTGCAACTTTTTAGCAGCTTCTGCCGAGGCTCAGATTCAAAATCAATTAGCGCGATTTTGGGAATTAGAGGAAATTATCGAAAAACGAATTTTATCAAAGGAAGAAATTTCTTGCGAGCAACATTTTCATAAAACTATGCGACGACACTCCACGGGAAAATTCATAGTAGCTCTCCCATTTAAGGAACCCACCGAAAAATTAGGCGATTCCTATCACATTGCAAGAAAACGATTTTTTAATTTAGAGAAAAAACTAGAATCAAATCCCAAATCGAGGCAACTTTACGCCAACTTTATAAATGAATACATTAATCTCGGACACATGAAAATAATAGGGGGTCGTTTGCAAAACTCGGAGTTTACTTACGATAAAAAGCATCCCATCATCATTTCATCTAAACACAAACTAACGATGCTAATTTTTAGGTACTATCATCAAAATTTATATCATGTCGGGCCGCAATTACTTCTAGCTAACATTAGAGAAAACTATTGGCCAGTAGGGGGCAGGGATTTGGCTAGGCGCATAGTTCATACGTGCACAGTTTGCTTTCGCGCTAAACCAACAGGTATACAGCCCATCATGGGCAATCTACCGGCCCAGCGCCTCCTACCCGGACCACCATTTATAGTAAGCGGAGTTGATTACGCAGGGCCGTACTTAATACGAGACCGAAAGGGGCGCGGTTGCAAATTAACAAAGGGTTACATTTGTATATTTGTTTGCTTTAGCACCAAGGCGGTTCATATTGAACTGGTTACGGATCTAACCAAGGAAACGTTTTTATTAGCACTAAAACGGTTTATCTCGCGTAGGGGAAAACCCAAACAAATATTTTCGGACAATGGTAAAAATTTTGTATCTGCAAGTACGGATTTTAAAGAGCTTGATACATTTCTTAAATTAAACAAATCATTAATTATTGATTCATTGTCCAAAGACGAGATAGATTGGAAATTTTCACCACCATATTCACCCCATTTTGGGGGTCTTTGGGAAGCGGGAGTTAAATTAATCAAACATCATCTTAAAAGAGTACTATCAAATGCACACCTTACTTATGAGGAGTTCTACTCGTTATTGACACAGATTGAGGCAATAATAAATTCGCGACCGTTGACGCCTTTATCCACCGACCCCAACGACTATACCGCTCTAACGCCCGCCCATTTTCTTATTGGCCGCCCTATAACCACGTCAGGCGACCGACAATTTACAAACATCCCGATGAATCGACTATCACGCTATCAGCTGACGCAGAAATTATCACAACATATGTGGAAAAGGTGGAACAAGGAGTACATCTCTGAGTTGCAGAGGAGAACCAAGTGGGCTGCTACCAGAGGTGATAAGGTTGCCGAAGATCGTCTAGTCCTCATCAAAGAAGATAATCTGCCGCCCATGAGGTGGAAGCTGAGTCGCGTCAGTCAAGTGATATGTGGTAACGACAGTGTAGCGCGTGTTTTTAAAATTAAAACTTCTAGTGGTATTCTAACCCGTTCATTTTCGAAAATATGTCCGTTACCTGTAAACGATGATATAGACAATAATTAAGGCAGAAAACATTTTTTTTTCTTTTTTAAATTTTAACTCTTAAGCATATAAGTTAGCATTAGGCAGTTTAAGTGCGAACTTTTATTTATAGCATGTTGAATTTAAAGTTACAAGGAAGTCCCTTCATGAAGTTATTGCGGAAATCAACGATATTACTTGTGTTTGCAAAAAATCTGTGTTCCCTTTTTTATTATTAGTTATTAGCTTTCGGCAATGTTTGCCAAGGCTCGGGGCATGTTCACGCCTTACACTTTAAAATAGCATATGTTTACCATTATACTTAAATCCAAGTCCTTCTACGAAGGCAGAGCCATAAATCTTTATGGTCAAGTCAAGTGGATATACCACCCTTGTCATTATATAATATTATATTTCTATACCTAGTTTTAGGACACATTATGTTTTTGAGACATTATTATGTAAGACGTTGAAGGGAGAACATTGTACAATCTTAGTTTTTATGTAATATAGTTTTAATCCTTTTTTGCTTTTCACTTAACGACTTTTATTCCGTCACACATCTCGCGAACCTCGCGAACAGGTATAGCTATAAACACTAAAAAGAACAGAGAAATTTTCAAAAATGTCAACACTTATTTCATCAACTGCAATGAGTTGCCATCTCCAGTAAGATCCTCTAAAAGTAATCAATGTATTAGCAGAAATCACCAAAGGCTGATATGGTTTCACTAACTGATAACATGATAACTTTTCAAGTCAACTGAAGACAGCAGTTTAGTTGCCGAAATAAGTATTTGGACATCAAACTATAAATATTGGTAAGAAAATGCTATTGCTAATATTCAAATAATATAGTTAAACATAAAATTTCTTAACGGCAAAAACACAACACACTACTGAAACAGAAGAAAAGATTATTATTTACGACGATACACAGCAAATCTAAAAGGGATAAGGGAAGCTGCATCACATGTGCATGCAGACTAAGGTAACGCGCATGACAGTTTGTTGATTTATAGCAAACATGATTAACTATTAAACAATATTTTGCTCATATGTTTAACGTAGGTTTATAACAAACAAATGAGTTTATTGAATGTTATAATGATACAAAAAGATTTATTAACAGACACTGTACCATTTATAATAATAATCAAAGCAAGTTATAATTATTAATTAAACTTAGTGATTATCATCGCGAAGTTGGCGGATTAGATGATTTGTTTATTATTAAAACATTTTATTCAAAATTAACAATCATAGCAGAAACAAATCCTCCATTATTTATTAATGAAACAAATCATCGGTAATTATTATAATAAGTAAGCTTTTTCATTATTTATAAATATCAATACGTGATAATGAACAAATTTGGCATTAACAAACATTCAATAATTATTACTGAGATTTTTCTTTCGGTGTCATTGAATTTGAATATTTTCAAAACAGTACTACTATATTAAGATATAAGGACCCTATGTGATGCTTATACCAGCTTAAGTATAACCGTTACCAAACACGAAAGCTATCCGACTCGTATATTTTAGACTGTTTCTTGCAAGATAGGACTTTTCTACAATTTACCAGAATTGTTATTATAGAAGTATGTTGTGAATACGAAATAAAGAGCAATTTGCTAATCGAATGCTATATAATCACGCTGTCCATATGAATATCAAAAAAATGCCAGCTCCAACGTCAGCGGCTACATCCTTTCCAAGTAGTTCTTCACCAAGTGAACCATAATGTCGGATATTCAAGCAGCCATTAAAGCATCAAGCTTTTGTGTAATCGGTTTAAAAATGGCGTGGGAATGCCTAGACAAACTCAATAAACTGGGCTAGAGCATCTTACTATGGATTCCACGACACACAGGAATAAAAGGAAACGAAATAGCAGTTAACCAGCGAAGAGGGAGATGTAACCTATTATTTATTTAAAATAATAAGGCAAGATAAATTGCAATGGCGACTCAATGTGAATTCGTGTGAATTCGTAGACTAAACTAATATCAGTTCAGGGAGTAGTCTTACCGGTTCGCGGGTAATCCTACTTTGTTTCAGTTATTGAAGTTATATTGAAGTTAATGAGATAATAGATGAAGTTAAGAAACCAAATGAATTGAATAAGTTAATAAATCAAGTTAAGGAATGTAATTAAAGTTAATCAAGAAAGGTGAATGGGCACCACCCTGAATAATATTAGTCGACTTGTTTTTCACCTCACAACTCTCTATCAACAAACCTGGAAATGCTGGAAGGGAAGGAATATGAACAACGTCGTTAAATTTTCAAGTTGTATGATGATTTTAAAACTAATATCACAGTAAATGAATGTTTTTTATGTTGTTTACGTTGTTTTACGTTGTTTTTACGTTGTTTAACTTTCCTTAGTTTCTTCGGACAGCTTCTAGGTGTCTTATGTTAATCCATAGGAATTTAGTTCATGGAAACTACCTCATAGAAACTACTTCATCGAAAACTCTTCGTTCGGAATGTCACGTACAAATTGGCAGGTACAAAGTGGCAGGTAAAAAGTAGCAGGTACAAAGTGGCAGGTACAAAGTGCTAGGAAAGATACAGAGTATCAGCAATAGTTACATTGTTTTATGTAAAATTCAGGATATCTGCAGTAATTCGGTTCACAATTGGTTACAGAAAATCATTTAAGAACGTGGTTCATAAAGAAAATATCCTGTATTTTACTATTAAAAAAAACAAAAGAAGCAATAAAGAAATGTGATATGATAAGATATGATATTATTAAGTAAATCTCATTTATTTCCATTCATCAAAGAAATCAAAGACACAATATCTAAGTAACATAAAAACTCAATTTTATTTCATTACTTATTTCAATCACAGAATGCGAAAAAAAAAATGTAATGTAAAATGTAATCCGGAAATATTATATTCTAGATTGGTAATTAGATTGAATTAATTAATTAAATATACATATTTTAAAGACTTGAACTATATACCTACATGTGAACCTTTTATCAACTGTATGAAAAAACTAGAAAAACTATACCAAAGAACAAGATAAAGAAAACAATATCGCTGTATGTGTGTATCAGGCGCTTATCACTAGGAAAAAAAAATGTAAAAGCAAGAATCAGAAATGAAAAGCATATACTTAAATGCAACTTACCATTCACATTGAATGCACTTTAGAAAAAAAAAGTTTGAGGTAAACCTTTCACAAGAAATTAAAGGTGTTGACCTTATCGTTTCATGGTTCACAGGAAAAAAAAGCCTATTCTTACTACTGGCTATTAAATTGAACCATGCGATGAGCAATGGACATACGTTGCATATCCCTTTCCTGTTCACATGCTCCGTTTCGAAAAAGAATTTACATATTGGTAGTGTGTTCTTAATTTCTTTCTTTATAGGAGAGAAAAATTGAAATATTTGACCAATATCAGTGTATACTGATCCTTACCAACGGAGATTATCCGTCGCATATTAAATGTAAAAATTTGCCTTTCAGCGGTGATCGTTGCTACAGGTTCTCCACGAGAATCACATGTTGGTAAGGAATAGATATTCAAATATTCCAATGATAGTGGCCAAATATAACGTTACAGGGACTGAAATACCCTTTTGGGGGCCTGAACCCATTCGTGGAATCAGCTACAATGTAATATTGGATGAAATAGGTAGAGCCGAGGAAAATGAAAGATCTGATCATTGGAAATATCTAGTGGGGCTTAGACAATCAAATATTATTCTGGGTGACTACAACCTGTTGAGATCAAATGAATGCAAAGTAAAACTGCGCTAAGAGTTTAAAGAGGGATACATACGAGATGTTGCTGTCTAAATGGTCACCTGAAAAGGCTCAAAATAGAGGAGGAAGAATAATGTAGATTATGTAGCATGAAAGAAGAAACCTCTATCCACATACTCGCGAATTGCTCAGAAATTATGAATCCTAGTACACAACAGCTAGAAGATTACTGGATAGAAGAGGGACATTAACCTTAGTTGAAGCCTGCAGACATCCTAAAATTCCTCCGGTGAATAGGACTAAAGGAGCTACTAGTTTCTGAGACTCTCCCAAGAAACTAAGCAGAAGTAAGGGGCACAATAGATCTAAGTCTCAGCTTCGTTGATTCCTAATAACAGATGAAAAATTACATCACCAACAAAGTAAAATGCCTTTTATTTTCATAAATTATCCTTCAAACTTTTTTATTAATTTTAATATGAGTAACTTTGAAGTTAATATAATTTGTTTATTTTGAAATTTTGCTGGATTATACGTTATTATTTTAATTTCGAAGGTTAAGGTACTCACAACCTTAATTCTATGCTAACAATGCAGGTAAATTGAAAAAAATATCAATCGTGCAAGAAAATATAATTTTTCAATCAGTCAAAAATACATTATTCTGCCTCCGTCACAAAAACCGTATCTAAAACACGGGTTTGACATTCGCAAAACGTCACTTTTAACAACCAACCAACCGTCACATCAAATGTATCAGTTATTGTCTGTCATTTTGTGTATATAATTAAAAAAATATAATATAGTTATGTCTTTCATTTTTCCTGTGTGCGTAGAAAAAGTATAATAAGCACCTAAGTGTCAAAAACATCTTCAGTCACTCGTTTCGTAAGGCATTCGTGCCTAAGAAAACTCGTGACTAAAGTAAAGTTTTTGACACTTGGTAGTTAATATACCCATTATTTGACAACTTTGAGTAGTAAACAAACTGAAACTAGTCATCAAAAACAAAAACATCTTCAACCTCTAGCCTACAAAATTTCTAGAGAAATTCATTAAACAATAATTCGCTCAATAAAGCTACTGTTTTAGCAAAATTTTTTAGTTATTGTCTGTCATTTTGTTTATATAATTAAAATAATATAATATATAATCATGTTTTTCATTTTTCCTGTGTGCGTAGAAAAAGTATAATAAGCACCTAAGTGTCAAAAACATCTTTAGTCACTCGTTTCGTAAGGCATTCGTGCCTAAGAAAACTCGTGACTAAAGTAACTTTTTGACACTTGGTAGTTAATATATAAACTACTTTAAACAATAATTCGCTTAATAAAGCTACTGTTTTAGCAAAACCCATCACAAGATTAAGTTGAATATAGGCTCAAATATAGCAAAGATTTAACCACATTAAATTATTTCATTCCATCCTGTCACTAATGGATCTTCGTCAAGTAAATGCCAAATATATTCAATTATTTCAAAGTTGTTTTTATTCAAAAAAATTAAGCTAGCTTTATAATTTGGTTATCTAAAAACATATTCACTTTAATTACTTAAACAATTAGTTCAAACAAATTTTTTCTCCATGGATTACCGTACCTGAATCTCAATCAACCGCTATCTATTATAAGATAAAATCACAAAAGTCTTTTAGTATAAATATTTGTATTACACGTAGAAAAACTGATTTATAATGAACAATACCACCGGTGGGTTGCGAGCGACGCGTGAGTCTGTTTGCAACTGAGCATCGCGACGGAGGCGACGGTCCATTACTTTGGATGCTGGTCGAATATTAGCGCATATTTCAATGTGCGGAAATTCCTTCGTTTGAACGATTAGAGAAGGGTGGAACTAATTCGATTGTTTTGCATATTAAGCGGTGTTCTATGAAAAAAATATTTCTTTATAAATTAAAAATACTAATAAAGAACATGTACAGTGTGTATCCGATTTTGGGTTAGACTCAGAGATAATATACACAAAGCTAGACTGCAGGATTCCTCGGATATTACATAGATCGTATTTATATATTCCAGACGTTTTTAATGGAGATATTGTATAGCGTGTTATAGATGTCAAAGGTATGGAGAATATATGTATATGGAGATTGAATTATTGGTAATTTCAGAGGGCGCCAGTTTAAAACCCGTACCATAATATCTGATGGCAGTACAATAACAGCCAATCATAGACAGCCATGTCCACGACAGTTGACAATACCCCTGAGGAAAAACAATAAACTCAAGCACGATCAATAATTATCAAACAACAAACAACTATTAGAAATTATTTTCATTTGATATTTAAACCTATTAAAACTGTGTATTTTCAGTCACGTGTTCAAAAATGGCCAATTAGCAATCAATTACACTAATAAGAACCCCCATGGGATCTTATCGTTCATGTTTCAGCGTTTCCAAGGTTATTTAAAAATATTTCCTGCGCTTTAGGCAATCCAGATCATGTCACCTAATATGGCCGTGCAGGGCAAACAATTTAGACAGATAGGTTAGTTTTGTATTGTCTATTCAGTTATAAACAGTGCTCAAGACTTTTTAGTCGAATTTATTAGTATATTTTGCTTCAATTTAGTATATTTTATTTTGTGTTTGGTATATTGTTCATTTGATTAGTATTTTTTATTTAGAATATATCACTTTCCTTAGTTTTTATAAATATTGTTATTGAACAAAACTGAACAAAATGCCTGCTACATACAGCCTGATATTTGATTTTTGATTCTGTTTAATCATCTCTATTGATTGCTGCTAACCACATTTCTCTACGCTTCTTACTTAATTCATTCTTGTGCACCAAAAATGTGTTTTTCAAAACAGCTAGGACCTTAAAAAAGCTTACTTGGTCTCGGTTTGAACGGCTCCCACAACTGACTGCAATACAAGTTGTTGGTATTTTGAAGTAGGTATTTCACTCCTGAAATCCGTAAGCATGAAAGTTAAATACTGCAGGTGATATCTTCCAATTCAAGCAAGTGAATTTCAATGCCAGCAATTTCATAAAAATTCCACTTTCATTATAATATTGTATATGTTTTAGTCAGTGTGTACTTACCCGTAAATATTAAATAATAGTTCTTGATAGTCTAAAAACCACTAACAAGAAAATAATGTTCTTATATAGGCACACAACCAAAAGTTGGTCCTAAATTGATATACCCAGCTTGAAATTTTTATAAAACTGAACTTTTTATTGTATATTATTAGTATAGAGACACCAAAGCAGAATAAAAGCACCTTTCTCCAAGATAAACACTTATGTATACCAAAATCCGCGGTCTACAATGTATCAAATCACATTTGTTTGCCCTGTGTCGCAATATTGAACTTTATTTGACAGGTGACTGGATTGCCTAATAAGTGAACTTGTCAATTCGACAGTTATAAAAATGAAAGTCTCAAGATTTGGAAACAGAAATAATAATTTAATCGACCAATTACTCGAGAATAATACTATTTGCATAAAAAATTATCTTATCGAATATACCTCGAACATTGATAAATTTTAATAATTTTGCCAAGCATGTTACTTTAGGGTGGTCCCTAGTATATTATAGCTGATAAGAAATTCGTTTGGTCAGTCATAATCATCTCAAAATAACAGTGGATGAGCTACAAAAACTTGTAACAGAATATTTAAATGGTTTAACATGTGTAGGATGAAGCCCAAAACCTTGAAAACCCAATAATAATTTTCAATCTGTTCAATAGCAATAAAAAATACATGAATTTATTTTTCAAGAATATTTGCTTAGTAAAAATTAATTCACTAATTACTGTGTAATTGCTGTAGATATGACTTTTATTGTTAAAAATTTTAGTTTACTTAATTTTAAAATAATTTCCTTATCTAAGTAGAACTATAAATAATGTTGCTTTGGATCATTTTATTATATAATTAGAACAATTCATTTTTTTTAAATTACTTAGGAGTATGAAGTTATGTTTATATAGAAATTAACCATCTAAAAGACGTGAATTATAGCTGTTTGCATTGAAGTAGCATTATTTAATTGTTATTAGAAGCAGAAGCTATCCGAGTGAAGAAGTTCTATATTCTAAGTACTTTAAAGATGCAGCGAGATAAAAAACGTTTTTCTATAAATAAACAGAATAATGAGATCAACGATTCCATCAAAAATCAAACTCCTCAACGTAAGTCACTTTAAGAAGGTTTTTATTTGTACTAATTCCCAATTTTTTTATGCTTCAATAATATATTCAAATAACTAATTATTGTTTTAGACAAAGCACATTTTGAAGAAGCCATTATAGCTGCGGAATTTGGAAAATTTAATATTTGTTTATTATGCTTTCTAATTCCAACTTCATTCACACTAGCATATGAACATATGGCTTTGTCTTATGTTTTACCTGTAGCTCAGTGTGATCTCAACATAACTCTAGATCAAAAAGGTTTATTAACTGCGGCTTCATTCGGAGGTGGGTATTGGACAAAATATGATTTTAATGTAGTAATTTCATCAATTTTTAGGGATGATAGCGAGCGGTTTATTTTTTGGAGCTGTTTGTGATATATTTGGAAGAAGGAAGTTCATTGTCTATGGGTTTTCACTAAATTTTCTTTGTGCAGTGCTTGCAGCTTTGTCAACCAATTTCACCACTCTTTTTGTTGCGAAATTTTTCTGTGGTCTCATGTGAGTATTAGATAACATTGATAATATGAATTGAAACAAATTCAAACAAATACTTTTCGAACAAATGATATTTGTCGTTCACTTTGACCCCGGCCGACTACTAGTCGGTTTGGTATCAATCCAAATGAAGTCATACTCGGTCATACTCCTTCTCACGGAATGCCAAAGTATCTAGGCCCTAGATTCTAGGGTGACATTCTGTTCACACTAGCGAGTAGTCTTGAATCGATCTTGTCGATATATACATTCCGTTCACCAAAATTTGGTTGTTTTGGATATGGAGGGTAGAGGTAAGGAGAACCGTCTTGTATGGGGGGAGAGTTGAAAAAGTGTCCAGCTGTATACTGACAATAAAGCTTCAATTATCTGCCAGAGTAGCGCTGGCGTACAAAAAAATCTAATATGAACATAGCTATTGTAGACGGAGTGAAGTGTGCTGAGTTTAAATATTTAAAAATTTTCATGACTAGAGTAGTTAGTAAAATACCCGTATACAAAACTTCCACTATTTACCTTGTTTATTTCTCTATCTTCTTCTAATCACTTTTGGCGCTTTCTTTAGAAAGTATCCTAAGGTGCCGCAGCGCCACCCTTATTGAACGCGCTGTTACGGACACTTTTTCATACACAGAGACGGTTCTCCTTACCTCTACCCTCCATAGTTTTGGAGCGACAAATAATTCTTATTTCTGATACCCGTAAGGTGTCGCCTACGTATTTTCTATATTTCCTTGTCAAAATATCAATGTAAAATGTAAAGTCGTAGGCGACGTCGCTTAAAAGCGATCGCTCGTTTATGTGAACGGAATGTCACCCCTGTATACAGACTTCAATAGAAGCAAAAAAGACGAACTGATAAAAAAGGTCTATTCGTTAGCACCATAGATTGAAGTTAAATACAGTAACCGGACACCTAGTATTAATCTCAAACAATTTCATTATCTGTTTTCACATCAAAAATAAGTTATTTTATAGCCTATACCACCGTTTATAGATTATAGTCATACAACAGTTTCTAGATACTTATAATTCGATTAAATACACTTGCAGTATTCACTACTTTCAATAACTGTTAGGCTCCGTTCCACATCAAAAAAGCCACGTGAAGTTTGCCAACCGTCTTGCCTACAAAATGTGGGAACGTTACGCTACTGATTTGAACGTCAATTTCAGATTTAGGCAATCTAGATCACGTGACCCAATATGGCAGTGCAGGGCAAACAATTTAGACAGATAGGTTAGTATTGTATTGTCCATTCAGTTATAAACAGTGCTCAAGACATTTTAGTCGAATTTATTAGTATATTTTGCTTTAATTTAGTATATTTTATTAGTGTTTAGTACATTGTTCATTTGTTTAGTATTTTTTATTTGGAATATATCACTTTTCTTAGTTTTTATAAATATTGTTATTGAACAAAACTGAACAAAATGCCTGCTACATATAGCCTGATATTTGATTCTGTTAAATTATCTCTATTGATTGCTGCTAACCACATTTCTCTACGCTTCTTACTTAATTCATTCTTGTGCACCAAAAATGTGGTTTTTAAAACAGCTAGGACCTTAAAAAAGCTAACTTGGTCTCGGTTTGAACGGCTCCCACAACTGATTGCAATACAAGTTGTTGGTATTTTGAAGTAGGTGTTTCACTCCTGAAATCCGTAAGCATAAAAGTTAAATACCCCAAGTAACAAAAATTGATAGATAAAAGTTATAAACACCTTTATAAAATCATGTTTGGAAGGTAAATGGTGCCTTAAAATGTGAAATAAGCATATATACTGTTACGAACTCACTAATTCCGAAGCCGGTCCTGTCGCAAACGAAGAATGCGACCTTCTAGAACTATTCATTCGCAGGTAATAACGAGACTATTCTCGAACAGCGTGGAAGGCGTACAATGGTTTAACTAGAATGTTCCCGAATTATGAAGTATACGCAAAGGTGGTATATTCAAGAATTTTCTAGAGATTCGAAAAGGAGTATATATAGCGGGTTTTCTAGTGAATCGAGAGTTGTTCAGTATACAGTGAATCGGTGAACAGTTTCAGTATACAGTGAGTGAACAGAAGTGAATATAAATAGTGTTGAATATAAATTAGGACAATTATTGTACCGAGTGTAAATAAATTAGTAGACATTAAGTAGTGTGCATATAAATTAAGTTTATCATAGTGTGTAAGTGTTTCTTTAATAAATCGATATTAATTAGCCATAGTGAGTGTATAATTTTATCCCACTGTAAAAACAGTTTAAATAAATAAGAAAAACATTACAATACAGAGCTTATTCAGCTGTTATAACTCTAAATAGGCCCACGTTAGGCAACCATTTCATAAGGGTATTACGAGCAACTGCATTATAACTGTTTTATAGTACTTCTATGATATTCTTATAAATGTTTGAAATACCCTTTATACGACATTTATATATCCTGACCTCCAAACCGCAGTAGTTATGGACACTCTTATAAAGTTACTGTTTAAGGACTACATAAAGATAATTTAGAAGTTAATATATAGTTTGGCAAGTTTATCTGTGGCTACGGGGCGTCGGTGAGAGGCGAGGAAAAACATGGCGTATATCTGTCAAACGTACAAATGGCGTACGGTACCTATTTTACCAAGTAAAACTGAAATTACAAAGGTAACTGACAATAGAAACGCCACTGGATAAATCAATATCAGTCAATTGACGAAGTGAGAGGGAAGAACATTCGCACGCGCTTGCCAATAAGAAGTCAGCTGGTCCATAAAAATCACCAATTATGTAATTCGAGTGTGTGGTCATTATGGTTTTCGTACAACGCTGCCAGAGCTTCAAAAAGCCCATAACAAATTTGAAAAAGTGTTCTCTTTTAATATTCATGAATTGGAAAATAATGTTAATAGAATAAATCCAAGGAAACAAGCACATTATAAAATTAACGTTCAATCATATTTTTAATATTGTTAATAATAAAAAGACCCATTTATAATTATTATCACTACATAATCAGTACTTCAACATTTTTCATAGTTAAACGTGGCAATGTCGAATGGCTTCGACTGCATTCCTTTCACGGTTTCAGATAAACTTGCCAAAGTATACCATTTATATGACGTTAACAACTACATCATCAGAAACAAGATTTTCAGAAGAAACCATAATACTTATATAACTTCAATATTGCTGAATAATAGAAACATCAATTATGTATTTAAAACTAATGCAACTGTCAATCTGCTTCGCCAATTGAAGTAGGTATGGCGTCTATCGCACACTACTACCTGAAAACTGGCATGCGAAGCAAATTTTACTGTGAAAATCGGTACCTCGAAAAAACACAACGCGCCCATTATTTTATCAAAAATAAATTTTTTTCTGAAACATTAATTTATTTTTTTTAATTTCTTGGGAAATTAAACCACAATATTTTTAAATTCTTTATTTCAACGTTTCAGTAGCGTTCCAGCTACCGTTGTCAAGAAAAAATGGGTAGAAATTAATTTTTATCCCTAACTGACACAACAGAAAAAATTTGACAACTAGACAATCAAAAATTATTTTGAAGTTTAAGACTGCAAAATTTTGTTATCAAATTTTTATTAAGGTCCATTCATAGTAGATCATATCTGTGGCAAAATGTGGAATGAAATATTTCATTTTATGACATTCCAACGATATGATAGTCTACTAGAAATGGATCCAGTGAAGTGCACGTTCCAGGAACGGTTTTTATTGGGATAGCGCGTTTTTTTCGCTTATATTGGAAATGTTGTTAATTGTTCTTGATAGTTTTTTTGTGTATGAATATTTAAGTTTTTGAAATATGTATACTCAGTTTTGTGATTTTGTGTATTGAAATGTGTATCGATTAACAACTATTCAAATTATAAATCATAAGAAAACCTGGATAAAAACTTATGATGCTATCCTGATAACGCAGGTAATTGATTATTGGAAATTTCTCTTTCTAACATTGGTAACCAAATTTGACTACATTCGGCTGAAATACTAGCTACACATTTATCTGCATTTAGTTGTATTAAAGCACTTTCTTTGATTTTCCGTCTTTTATTATTGGGTTCTTTTAATATTATTTTTGATGAATCCCATTGAATTTGATGACCCTCTTCCCAAGCATGTTTGCAAATAGCTGACTTGAAGAATTCCCTATCTTTGATATATTTTTTGTGTTCGTTTATTCGTACTTTCAATGGTCTAGATGTTTCACCTGAATAAAATTTGTCGCCTTCACATGATATTTGATATATGCAGTTTTTTGAAGATTGTTCTTCATTCTTTGGTTTCGTTTTTGTTAGTATTGATCTCAATGTATTATTCGATTTAAAACTAGTTCTAATATTGAATTGGTTACCAATTTTTTTAAATTCTTTCTGATAAATCCTTAACATACGGTATTGTCAAGTTTCTAAAAATTATGTTAGCTGAATTATTAATATTATTGTTATGCGGTATTAACAATGAGCCCCTCTCTATATGCTTAATCTCCTTATTTACAAATTCTGCAGGGTAATTATTGTTATTTAAAACATCTTTTAAAAAAGTTTTCTCCTTTGTAAATTGATCATCACTAGAACAAATGATTCTGGCCCTATCATATAAAGATTTTACTATCCCTTTTTTAACGCTTATAGAATGATTAGAGTCAAAATTCAAATATCTATTAGTGTGTGTTGGTTTGCGGTATACACTCGTTTCATACCCATTATTAATAAGAACATCTAAAAATGTCAAAAAATTGTTATTTTCAATTTCAATTTCAAATTTTATAGATTCCTCTCCTTCGTTTATATTTTTTTAAAAATCATTAAGAGATATTAAATCATGAGGCCATATTGCGAAGATGTCGTCTACATCTACATTTCTACTCATTTTTTCTTGACAACGGTAGCTGGAACGCTACCGAAACGTTGAAATAAAGAATTTAAAAATATTGTGGTTTAATTTCCCAAGAAATTAAAAAAAGAATGAATAATATACCACAATGAACATACAGAAGATATTAATTTACTTGACAATGTTTTTTTCAAAAGCGATAATTAGTCTTCCAGACAAAACTAATTTCTGTGAGTAGAGCAGCCTATTTTAGTACATAATTGTTATAAAATTGTTCAGAATTATTCATTTTCAATCAAAATTGAATTCTCGCGATTAGATTGCAATATGGCGGTAATGGGTATGAGAAAATGCAAACCGCTAGTTCAATAGTTTTATGAAAGGAATTTAAGAGCTTATATTACTTTATTAACTCCCTAATATGGATAGTTTGATAAATGTATCTATTTCAAGTTAACGCCTCTTTACAAATAATCGGTGTTGCCGATTTATTTGCCGGTTATTATCAAGTCTGACATAGTTATACATTTTGTATTAATACAATGTCTATAATAGCAGAATACTTTTCGTTAATAACTGTATGTGAAATTTTCTGTAGTCTATATTTAATCTCTTCCTATGGTGACATTTTATTTATTATTTTCAAAGTTATTATATCTATGTATCTATCTGGGGAATTAACTTAACGTTTGTCAACACTGTTTTTTCTAACCGGCATGAGCCGCCACTTGGTTTCTCCTCCGTCAAGAGCAGTGGGAATTGGAGTTAGTCCTGACCAAGTCTACTCTCTTATTTCGCTAAAATTTGGAATTGTAGGTGGTATATCTTTGACATATTCTAAAACCGTTTTTATTGGAGTTTCAATCCCGTTACGCCAATATTCCCCCGAATCAATTGTTTTTACACTTATGTTAGGTGGTGTTTGTGAAAAAGTTCTTGGATCCTTCGGTAACGCTGCACTTTACAATCGGTTGTTAACAATATTTGAGAGTTCTTTCAGAGCAGTATGCTTCTACTTATGCCATACTTACTGCCCACGATCTTAATTTCGCTCTGAACTGATAGTTTAGCTCAAACTTAGACATCATTTGAATTTTTTCCCTCATCTTAGCAATTTTACCTTTTTCCTTGCGTTTAAAGTTACCGCTTTTTTTAATATTTTTCCAATTTTTTGGAATCTCACTCATGATGGCAATGTAGGTACTAATTGAATAGCACTTACAGAACTTTACAAGCTTAGTTATATAGCACCGCTATTGAGCTACAATATCTTATAAAAGTATCACATGTCCCTTTCTAAATAATTGTCAGAAAACGACATCTGATCCCGTGGAGTTCATCAACGCTATTTTGCTTAAATCACCAAACTATTATATAAATCGATTATATAAACGTTTACAAAGTATATTATAAAATATGTACTTAAGAGTGTAAATAATATGCTTCTATATTGCTTAATGGTCATCATAGAAAGGTGTATAAACCAGTTAAGAAACTGTTATATAGAGGTCTTCTAATTATGTTCTAAGATCGCTTTCATCACAATGTAATAGCACTAACTAGTGATATAATCAAATTGGTATTCCAGAGTTGTCTAATAAACCAAAAAAGCTTTCCGTGAAACCGTTATAAACCAGTAACATAACATTTTGGTAATTAAACGGTTACCAACATGTTACTTGGGACTGCACGTGATATCTTTCAATTCAAGCAAGTGAAATTTTGATGCCAGCAATTTCATAAAAGTTTCACTTTCATTATAATATTGAATATGTTTTAGTCAGTGTGTACTTACCCGTAAATATTAAATAATAATTCTTGATAGTCTAAAAACCACTAACAAAAAAATAATGTTCTTATATAGGTACACAACCAAAAGTTGGTCCTAAATTGATATACCCAGCTTAAAAGTTTCATAAAACTGAACTTTTTATTGTATTATATTAGTATAGAGACACCAAAGCAAAATAAAAGCACCTTATCCAAAATAAACACGTATGTATACCAAAATACACGGTCTACAATGTATTAAATCACATTTGTTCGCCCTGTGTCGCCATATTGAATTTCATTTGACAGGTCTCTGGATTGCCTAATATGGCACTGGTTTTGACAAGTTCGCGCATAGGACTGAAACTTCACGTGGCTCTTTCTTACGTAAAACTGAGTCTACTCGATATCAGCTTTTAAACAGGTAGTTTCGAGGCGGGAATTGTAGCACTAAGACTTGACGTAAGCAGGGGCGGATCTAGTATTTAACAAAGGGGGGGGGTTGAATAATTTTTTTTCGTTTACTTATTTGACAAAAAAATGTATTATAATACAGTATATACATAAATACAACAACTTATATTAACGATAATCTAAGTAGACCAATTACAAGTTTCAATTCTTCTGGCCTTTATTTGACAAAAAGTTTTAACTTTATTTATTTATTATTTATTTATTTATATTAAGTTCTCTAGATTTATTAATGTATGCAAAAGTCATCCCATTGAGTCTCTCCTGTCCCATCGTTGATCTCAAATAGGATTTTAGTAGTTTTAGCGATGAAAAACTTCTCTCGCCCGTAGCACTTGTTACAGGGATTGTGGCAAAAATTTTTAGTATTATCTCTATATTGGGAAAGCATTCTTTGGACATACGTTTTAAGGTTTCTGTTGATGATTTTGGTAGATCAACACTGACAGTGTCACTCCACTTATGTCTCCATATCGCTAATTCCGCCTGTAATTTCAGCATGGATCCTAGCATATCATTTTCATATATTATTGCAGCCTCACAATTTTGGCATCAGTATATTTTTTAAGGTGTATTGGAATAAAACCTTCTATGGGTATTATAGTGGAAAGTTGATTAAATCGGTCTTTCATTTGGATTATAATATGATCCAGGAAAGGTATGAATATCACCCTTCTGCAATATTCTTCTTCGTTATTTGCCTTCATATTGCTCCTGTTTGTTTGTTTGTTGCAAAGTCTAGGCATAGTAATAGTCGTACCAATTCTCTGAAGAGCGTGATGGTCCTCCAAGAAAATTGGTTTAAATTGGAGTTCTTCATTTTGCTTTATATTTTCTAGTTTGCTTGTAATATCGTTTATGTATGAAAAGGCAGTGGAAAGATCAATTTCAACACTCTGTAAATACTTGCTTAAATTTACAGTGTACGACATTATAAACGAGCCGACTTCTAAAGCTATAACAAAATCACTTCTTCTAATGGCGGCATTAAAAGCCATTGCCTTACTTGAAGTCTCTGTATCGTTGTCCTGTTCCAAACTAGCAAGAGCATTGCAAATTGCTTCATATACCTAGTTCTTTAAAAGTTATTACGCTATTATGACGCTCAACCCAGCGCGTAGCACACAGAGGTTTTAACTTCTTTTTTTTAGTTTCGGTTATTTCTAAGTCATCAACGGCTTGTTGAAAAACTAAAACTCTTTTTGCAGAGCAACTAAAAAAAGAACATACCCTACCCAAAATACCCATCATGTTCCTAATTTCAGAAACTTCACAACTTTTGGAAATAGCTAAGTTAAGGCAATGACTTAAACAGAGTAAATACATAGCCAAGGGTTGTTCTTGTCTTATTAAGGCATGGACTCCATTGAACCTTCCAGCCATATTGCTGCCTCCATCATATCCTTGTCCACGAAGATTATCAATAGAAAGTCCAAGTTGCTTAATTTGATTATTTATATTCTCAAATAAAGCTTTTGGTAAACATAATATATAATTACTGTATTTATTATTAGTATTTATGGCGATGTTTGACTTTTTATGACATAACAAGTCATTTTAAAGGGGGGAATTGAGCCCCCCCCGTGGATCCGCCCTTGGACGTAAGAAGAAGACTGTTTTAATTTTCAGGTTAGAGAAAGATTACTGATGTAGAAGAAACCGTATTCGAATCATTTAAGAATTGCAGTACTAGGTTCAGTTCAGTCAAAATTTGTATTTTTCAACAGTAACTTATCATCCTTACATTTAATTTTTTTCAGCTTTAATGGTCCGTTTTTAGCCTGTACTACTTTGCTCGCAGAGTTTCATGGTTCAAAATACAGGAATAGAGTGCAATTGACTAGAGGACTAACTTCTGCATTGGGATTTTTCTTGCTGCCGATTATAGCATGGGCTATTTTACCACTGAAAATAGATTTGTTGTTTTTTGGAGTTTTAAGTGAGTAGTTCTAAAAATGTAAAATACCCACACTGCAAAATATGGGATATTTGAAAAGATTATTGACAACATTCAACAATTACTGCATTGACTAAAATTATACAAATTGATAATGCAAGTTCTGTGTTCTATTTTACTTGCCTCCAAAGTGATTGACAGGATTTATAGCTTAGTTCTTATTTTTTTCAGGAATTCGTTCTTGGAATATTTATCTTCTAGTTTGTGCAGCTGGTCCATTGTTGGCAGCAATAGGATTCTCAACTTTACCAGAAAGTCCGAAGTTTTTGATGAGCAATGGACAAAACAAGGAAGCACTTCTAGTATTTCAAAAGGTTTATAAATGGAACACTGGTAAAACTGACTATCCGGTAAGTATGACATGCAATAAACGGGGCATTCTGTTTCCCTACTGCTAACATTTCAATGCGAGTCATTCAGTACGCATCCGACTTAGAATAGATTACGCGTGGTATTTGTTGGGATGTGGTTTTTCTTGGTGCCATACATATAAAGTAACTGCCTGTGATCCACAGAAATCAAAAAAATTCGCGAATTTGTATGGTATATAGTCCAGTATATAACTGAAGACCTGAAAATAGGCATACCTATCAATATATTTGTCCAATAATTTTTTTTTTGCTTAATTTGTAGGTCTTGACAGGTACTTCAAAGGGAGGAAAAGTTCTCCAAGATTGCCCCTTAGCTAAGGGCCCAAAATGGCCCCTAAGGTCCCAAAAAACGGTTTTCCGCCAATATCTCCCGAAATACGCAAAGTTGAAAATTTTTAATTAAATAAAAAATGAAGGTCGTTAAATTATCTACAAAAATGGTACCCATCATTTTTTTCGCAACACGAATATTTTTTGCGAAAATGGCCTTTGAAAAAACCAAAATTTTCACACCGAATATTTTTGGTGGTTTCTTACTAAATTTCTGCTCGAGGGCCTCGGAAATACAGCGTCCCAAGGCTGCTGGAGGACCTTCTGCAAGAGTAGTTATTAATATGTTGCATAAGCATATCGTCTAGCAGCAACTTTGCCACACTGGCAAAGGCGCTTGCAGGGTTGAGATCAATATTTGGCTCTTGTCTACGTGCAAGCAAATAATAATGCCTTCTTGTTTTGATGCACAAAATCCACCAGCAGCTTTGGGACCCTGACAAAGGGTCTTCGCGGGTAGAGATCAGTCGCTGGTGAATCTTGTGCATCTAAATAAGGAGGCATTATTATTTGTTTATGCATCAAAAAGAGTCGTGTATTAATCTCCACCTTACAAGCGCCTTTGCCAGCGTCCCAAGGCTACCAAGAAGGCGTTGTTATTATAACGCACATGCAGAACGTCTAGCAGCAGTCTACGCCCAGGCAAACAACAGCGTCTGCTTGTTTTGACGAGGAAGATTAACCAGCAAATGCACATTAAGGATGAAAATGCACCGTACCTGCAACTTTTGTTAATTCCACCAGGTCATACGCCTCATCATCAGTTTGCCGGATATAGTCTGCAATTCTGTTGATCTGCATTGTGATTTCTTCATCTTGAGGACGCCCTTTCTTTTTGGGCCCTTGAGAAACTTTTTCACCTAATCGATGAAATGCTACTTGATACGCATGATGATATCTTGCACTCATACTAACTAGGTCGATCCCGGAAATTCGATCCAACATCGCTTTGTATTGCTCAATATTAATATATGCAGTGATCTTGGCTTCATGCGTAGACTTGAAGGCTGGGTCAAGAACTAATCATATGGAATGCTTATGAAAACTCTCCCTATTTTTTTCCTTCTCTCGATAAGCAGGTCTGTCGCAGAATAAACATTTTCTTTGAAAATCGAACTTAGTCGCTCTTAGCTTTTGCTTTTTAGGGCTCGTTTAATGATCTAATCGTCTTGAAGAGTGATTTACGAAGTCGGTGTACACAAACTTGTCTCTTCTTTCAACAATATAGCGTCTCCTGCAGCTGTCGTGCATCTTGACAGAAGATTGTCGTTGTAAGGATAGATGAAAATTATCAGCTCTTTCTTTGCTCACAGAAATCAAGTTTTCCAAGCCTCGACTGACATTGACATTATCGACAACATCCTCGTTACAAACGAAGCATTTTAGAATGGAGTCCTCTTCCATAGCTGTCCAAGATTACAATAAAAAATAAAAAAATAAATAAATAATAATAATAATAAATTCAAATAGTTATTTGAAAATCCAGCAAACCTTCTTCTTTATGTTCCCTCTTGATGCAACACTAGCAAGTCAAAATTGTCACTTATTCACTTAAAAAAATTCTCCTTTTTAATTGATCAATTGATAATCGTAAAATATTTATATAATAATTTTCAAAATATTTATATAATATTTATAAAATTCGTGCAAACAGTTACGACTGCTCCAAAAAATAACAAAGATTTAATGTCAACAAGAGCAAACCACGGGAGTGGGCGCGTGGGTACACGTGGTAAGGTTAGGTACGATTCTCTCTGGTGGAGGGAGCATAAAAGACTTAAAAAAGGCGTACAAGGGAATAATAAACATAAAAGAACGGCGCTCAAATATGGCGAACAAGTTATATGGATGGAAAGGTCAGAATATAAGCTTTAATTCAGTGTGGGTACTAATTCTCAAAAAATTAACAGCGGAGGATAAAAAGCATTTGAAAAAGGCCGTTTTTTACTCGTGTTACCAATTTTCCCGGTCCCTGGAAAATGAGTGCATTGTATTCCGAATAAAAATATTGGTTCAGAGAGTAGACATAGTAAGCTTTCAAATGATGTGCATTTAATAACAAAATAATTGAACATTAGTTCTTTATTTTCGCTAGTTTACAAGATTTGTCAGAACTCCGAAAACGACTGAAAAATGCAAATAATTAAATAGACTTTTTATTGAAACGCCACAAAGATACTGAAAAAAAATTTCTAGGAACATTCAGGACCTCCCCAGACCCCATTTGAAAAAACAAAGGATAATAAACCATTTGAAATAAATAAAATGTCAATGATTTAATGGAAGAGGCCAAAATATTAGGGGAAAAATAACATTGGCCACTTTTTGCAATGTCCTCGACGGGTGAGAACGGGGTTTAAGGTACACATATTGATACCTACGGATGTTTCCATTACAATGAACCTTGAATCATTGAAAAATATTAATTTTTGACCGAGCTCTGGAAGAATTTGTCCGCCGGTTTACAAGTTAATTTTATAGACGGTAGCATTTCTAGAGGTAGTGCAGCCGCGTAAGCGAGAGGACGTTTGGATGCGATTATCTCGAAAACTATTGAATTCTCGAAAAAAATGATGAGGAACATTTTTGTAGATAATTTAACGACCTTCACTTTTTAACTCATCCAAAATTGTCCAAATTGCATATTTCGGGAGATAATGGCGGGGATCCGTTTTTTGGGGGCGTTAGGGGCCATTTTGGGCCCTTAGCCAAGGGGCAATCTTGGAGAACTTTTCCTCCCTTTGAAGTACCTGTTAAGAAAAGCAAATCAAGCCAAAAAAATTATTGTACAAATATATTGATAGGTTTGCCCTTTCAGTTACTGGAATAATATATGATAACATTTTTATATTTTTAGTTAACTGTCAAAAAGAGAACGTAATTATTTGAAAATAAATTTTGTTTTTTTCAATATTGTTGCAGATCAAAGAGCTTTATGAAGAAGTCAAGGACAGAGTGGACGGTAACCAGGACAAATTGCGTTCAGTGAAAAATGAAATACTCAAATTCTTGTACAATATGAAACCTTTGTTTAAACCTCCTTATATTTATCGATTGACATTAGCCTGCACAACGGCATTTACTATTTTGTTTAGGTAAGTCACCTCCCAATAACATACAACATTTAACACTCAATCGTGGCATCAATACAGTAATCAATAAATGAAAAGTACCGATAACATCATTTATCAGTAAAAAGGAAATCTGGTCACAAATAACCTTGCCTTTGACGACCACCAGTTATTTATGCACTCCTAGTTTAACTGAAATTCTATTTTATTTTATTTTCCCACGTATATTATATTAATAACTCTGGTCAAAAATATGTTTCAATTTTTTTGTTTAAGTACAAGCATACTCAAACTATGGCTACCCCAGCTTCTGCAGATGACAAGTGATTACAAGTATTACACCAATGAAACTGATTTCAATATTTGCAATATGGTCAACACTCTCTCCGGGAAAAATAGTCAGCCAGGAACTACTTGCCAAGTGGTAAGTGGTTTTCATTATTAGTGATTCATTAACAAGTAGACGTAGGCTAATTAGTGAGAAGTGTCCAAGAAGGTATTAGAAATAGCAATAGTTAACCCGCGAATTAAAACTCATTGAAGTCACCACAATATTGAAGACAAAAATAAAATAGTTTGGCTATACCGTTGACTACCGAAGATAGCAAACTGAGCAAAAATAACATGCTGCCAAATTTTTTCTCTGATTTCTTTTGTCATAATTCACTACGATTGATTAATTCAAGGCATTTTAACCCTTTCGCCACTGTCGGGACTTATGTGTCCAACCAGAATTTATATATTTACTAGCGGGATAATAATTGCCCACAAAAGAACGATATCGGGATATATCAGTGTTTTTAACCTCGTCATGCATTAGGCAACTCAATATACAAGGTCAATCTTTATGTTTTGGTCATAAAGTTGCGTCTTGTAACCTGTGATCACACGCGTAATACATGTGCAGCTCTTTTACAATCGAAATAGTCAATTAAAAGTAGTTAGAAGTGTTACATCACTGACAATGAGTAATAGGTAAGTAAATATTTCAATAAATATCTGTTTATTCGTGAGTTTTCTGTTGAAAAAGAGATGTGGGTGAATAGTGTCCCATCAGTAATTTTCAATGGGAGTATATGTCCCAGCAGTGTCCTCAGTGAAATGATTACGTTCTATGTCTCAGCAGTTTTATTTTTTATTTCAGACAAAAAAGCCAACGTAGGGTTAGCGAGTATATGGCAGATCATCTAAGTGAAATTTCGGATATATCTGATTCAGAGGAGGATCCTTATGCTTGTTCTTGTTCAGATAGTGACTACAACCCCAGTGAATCTGAGGATGAAATTTCGGAAGAGATTTCAATAGAAGATGAATCTGCAGCAGAAGTTGGTGGAAATGATGAGCAGAATGATGGTTCTATAGCAGATGAGAATACTGAAAATGTAATTCAAAACAATACAGGTTTTGGAGGAGAATCAGAAACAAATAATATAGTATGGAAGGATCCGCGAGATATGGATTTTGTTCCCAACAAACAAATTCCTGATGAAACAGATGGTATTGTATTATTAGATTAGATAGATCTACTACAGCGCTTGAAGTATTCCTAAAATTGTTTCCCAGAAACCTACTGCTCCATATAGCAGATTGTACAAACCAACGTTTGAACTTACTAGGCAACAAAACTGATATGCATGAAATTATGATTGTCCTGGGGTGTACATTAGTAATGTCATACAACAAAGTTTCTTATTTTTATAATTACTGGTCATCTAATGAATCCTTATCAAATAATACAACAAAAAGAGCCATTAGTAGGGAGAGGTGTACCTTACTGTTATCAAAAATGTATTACACAAATCCAGAAAAACCAGAAGATTCTTCCAAAACCTATTACCTGGATGACGTAGTGTCTTGTTTGAAAATGACCTTTCAGAGAGCTAGGACTGGAAGTTCACATCAATCCATTGACGAAACTATAACAAAATTCAAAGGGCGGTCAAGCATGAAGCAGTACCTTCCAATGAAACCAGTGAAAAGAGTAATCAAGCTGTGGCAGAGATGTGATGCAAAAGAAGGATACGTTTACGACTTCAATATTTATTCTGGTAAAGAGCTATAAGCTGTTGATGGTACTCTTGGAGACAGAATAGTGTTGAAATTAACGAAACAATCCGATCTCCCAATGTGTGCATTTCCTTTTATAGATTTTTTACTAGTGTAAAACTGATGTATAGTATACCATTTGCCTGCGTGGGTACAGATATGCAGAATCGTGAGAATGTTCCAAGTTTTAGAACTGAGAAAATGAAGCGAGGTGATGCTGAATTTGTTGTTAGTGAAAAGGGTACTACTACCAAATGGAAAGACACAAAGGATGTTCTTGTGATGTCGAATTGCCATTCAACTACAATGGGCACTATAAAAAGAACTCTGAAAGATGGACGTAAGACCGAGTTGCCATGCTCTACCGATATAATATTTTATGATAACTTCATGGGCGGTGTTGACTTGGCCGACCAAAAAATATCTACTTATGATCTGGACCGGAAGTCAACCAAGTGGTGGCGTAAAGTCTTCTCTAAACTTTAAATGACGGCAGTAGTTAACTCTTGAATAATCTTCCAGCAAATCCACCACAAGGAAATTTCCCTTATATCATTTCTTGTACCATTGGCAGAGCAAATGATAGACAAAGGTAGAGAAAAAGCTACCATCCAAAGAAGTCTGAGAGGAAAATGTGGTCCAAGAAGCAAGCGTCTGAAAACTTTGATCAATGTAGGGGATCACTTACCTTCTGAAGGATCTACCCAAAGAAGGTGCCATCGCTGCAGTATGATGAAAACTGAGAAGCGTACAATGACAATATGTATATTTTGTAACTTGCCTCTATGTGAAAATTGTTTTCTGCCATTTCATTCGTGAATAGAAATAATTTTCTGAATAATGTCCGATTCATTTCCTACTTTTGGGACAATGTGTCCCATAGAAAAAAACTATTGGGACATATTGTCCGAGGACCTTTTTCACATATCGAGGATCTAAGAAAAAATTTTTTCTTCTATTTACTCCTGTATTCATGTATTTGCACACTCAAAACGAAATTTCAACCAGAAAACCTATTCAGTGGTGAAAGGGTTTAATAAGTATTACAAATATACGGGATTTTAAAATTACTATGTATCGTTTCTCCAAATACCTATCGAATATAACTATTTTCAGAATATCGATTCTTCAGTATACACAAATGCAATGATCATAGCTGGACCACCAATTTTATTATTTGCATGCTCTGGATTCATTATTGATTTCATCGGAAAAATAAAATTGATTTGTAAGTAATATGCCAAAACACTTATTTTCAAGCTGCTGAAGAAGTACCTTTTTTCTGGCTTCACCTATTCCTTCCAATATTACATTGTAGCTGATTCCGCAAAAGGGTTCAGGCCCCCAAAAGGGTATTTCAGACCCCCCCTTTGCTAGAACATCTACTATTCCATTTCCTACTATTTCAGTGTGTCCTGGAATCCACAGTGAACATTGAACATTAACTTCTTCTCACCCAGTTCATTGAGTTTGTCTAGGCATTCTCACATCATTTTGGAACAGATGAATGATGACACAAGAGCTCGGTACTTAAATGGCTGCTTGACTATCTGACATTAATCCTTTGCCTTCTGTATCCTTTATCAATATCGAACTGGGCGCACTTTCATTTGGTGTGATTTTACCGTAAAAACATTCTGCATCGTTGTTTCAATCTTCTGCAATTCCCAATTCCTGCTTTCCTTCACCTGCTTTACCTTCATCACTCCTTATAGTTGATAGTACTATAATTATCAATACTTGAAACAATAACCTCTAATTTTTATAATTTTTTAGCGATACTAGCGACTATAGCATGTATTTGCGCCGTTTGCATATACTTTTCACCAAATTTAGCTCTGCTTACAACACTATTAGCAATTTATATACCATCACTGGATCTTGCTGCTGTAATGGTTGTAACAATAAGTTTGGAAATCTTTGTTACCCATTTCAGGTGAGCTTAAATTTTACCATTCCCATTGCAAATCATCATTTCAGTTTTGAATCAATCAACAGATAGTCATTATAAATGGAAAACAAGACCCAAGTCTTTCATACGAACCGCTTAGTTACCCAGTATATCACATACTTTTTGTAACATCACTTTTTAGGTATTTGTGTTTTTCTATGTTTCAATATATTGAAATTTAACGCACAAGGAATAAAAAGCTGTAAATTCTAAAATAAACTTACTTATATCACCGTACACTAACTACCGACAAGTAAATTCACTTGCGTCGGAACGTTTGAAAATTCTGGTACATCTTTTCTCTGGCGCCTTACACGTCTGTTATCATAATACTTAACACTTTCTCAATTTAAACTAGCCAGAACTCGCCAGACAATAGGAGGGGTAAGGAAATTTTCGGTAACCCGTTAATCGACAAAGTGACTTCACTCGTCGGTAGTTAGTGTACGGTGCTTATATCTCTTGTTTTCGAGGAACAGCCCAATAATAGCATCATAGACCAGTAGCTCATGACGCATGTAGGCTTTATTATTTTGAATAAAAGCCATTTTCGCCTTAAAGTTTCATGTGATAAACAAATAGAATAAGGCTATTGCCCAAGACCCAAACTTGTTAATCGATGATACAGGGGACACTAAAAATTGTACCCAAACCGACAAGCAGAGATTCACTGCTTGACTTGATTTTAAAACTACTTGACTTGACTTGAAATCAAGTCAAACTCAAGTCAAGTAGATTTGTTTAAAGTTCAAGTCAAGTAGTTATATATCAAGTACTTGAAAAATCAAGTAGTTTTTCAAATTACTTGATTTTTGTTAATAAAAAATGAAGTTTTTTATTATTACATTATAATTACCAAAAAGTAATAAAATAAA
>CAJUYH010002671.1:0-38297 GCA_910591685.1 Galerucella tenella
AGCCCATAGTGCCATTTTTTATTTGTTATTTTGTCTCCAGATATCTGACACCGCACATCTGCTTCTATGCCAACTACAAACACGTTAAAAATAATTATTGGATTTATTTTTAAGCCAACAGTTTTTTTTTCATTTGCTTTGGATTCTGTGAAAAACTGTGAATAGCGATAAAATCCCCGCAGAGATTTTTTTATAAATCGTATATATTACACTGAAAAGTGTTCCAGAGTGAAATATTGCCTAATATTTATAATCGTTGACATTGCTTTAACGGAGAAAAAGGATCTCGAGATTTCATTGTGTTTTTAAATATCAGCCTACTGGAATGTATTTCAGATATTCTATTATTACTAAAAGTTTTAAAAATTCAAATATGTTTTTACCAGTGGCTGCTCGTCAAGGTAGGCAAGGTGAGAAGCCTCAGTTGCGCTCGTAACGAAAATTCAGATTGCTTACATTTATGAAAGAAGCAATAACAAACTAGCAAACAAACCGATAAAATGAAAGCACTGATAATTCAGAGAGAGTGCAAAACAATTCCAATATTTTAGATAAATATACAGTGTGGAAACCACTTATGGAATAAAATTCTTTATGTCATTATTTTAGAAAATTATAAAAAATGCCGAGACACGTCAACTTTTGAATTGAGTTGTGCGTTATGTGAACATAAATTCAAATGTACAGGGTGATTCACGCTAGTAGGTATGCCATAGTCGGTGTTGTTTTTTTTAATGAAACACCTTGTATATTTGAATATTTTTGAAATCCTCTTAATGAACCGATTCCAACAAACTAAATAATGTATGGTCAAATATGAATTAGCTAAATATGGATTTATCAAAAATCTAAACTAACGAAATATTAGACGTATTTGTATATTAAACAAAACCTGCTAGGCCCATGAATTTTATCATAAATACCTAAAAATTGCCTAAAAACGCCAATAATTAGAGAAAATCGGTAAATAATGTGGATTGTTTTCTATTCGGTCAGTTGTTGATGTGTTGACAGTTTATACAGAAAAAGTAAAATTTTTGTCAAACACTCTTTCCTTGTCGACATAACAATGAAATATTTAACTGAGACTCACCGAATTGAGATTTTAATGATGATCGGGTACGGGGATAACTGCAGAAGTCAAGTTGAAGCGGCAAACTTATTTAATCACAGGTATCCCGAATTGCCTAATATTTCACAAAGTACTGTGTCTAAAATTTATGCACAATTCAGAGAACTTGGACATGTCAAACCATTTAAAAGAAAACCACATTTCGTTGAAGATGATGTGAAAGTGGATATTTTGTCGAAGAGAATCCAACTTCAAGTACACGTCAAATTGCCCGAGAAAATAATGTTAGTCATACAACTGTTCTAAGATGTCTTCATAAAGAAAAACTTCATCCCTACAAATTAACTTTTGTGCAGGAGTTAACAGAAGACGATCCAGATCGTAGAATGGATTTCTGCGAAAGATTGATGAATAAGCTGAACAGAAATGAGATAGCTCTTGGTACCATTCTTTTTTCGACGAATCAACATTCACATTGAATGGAGAGGTAAACCGACAGAACTGTAGATATTGGTCAGCAGAGAATCCTAATTGGATGCGTGAGACACATACTCAGTACCCTCAAAAGGTGAACGTTTGGGCCGGTATCATAGGCGACCATATTATTGGTCCTATATTTATAGATGGAAATTTGACAGCTGAAAAATATTTAAATATGCTTAAAAATAAAGTTATTCCTGCGTTGGCAAACTTATATCCCAACGCAATAGATCCTAGCTTACCGAATGAAAATGTTTGGTTCCAGCAAGACGGGGCAACACTCCATTATGCTTTAATGGTAAGAACTTATTTAGATAAAATCTTCCCCAATAAATGGATTGGACGAAGAGGTACTATTGAGTGGCCAGCTAGATCGCCAGACCTTACGCCGTTAGATTTTTTTCTGTAGGGTTATCTCAAGAACAAAGTATATGCAACACAACCAACTAGCATTGTAGACCTCAAAGACAGGATAACTACAGAAATACTGAATATTCCAACCCAAACTTTAAACAAAGTTAAGGAGGAGCTCTATAGGAGACTGTGCTATTGCCAACAACTAGGTGGAGAACATTTTGAGCATTTATTTTAATGCATTAAAATCAAATACATCAGGTATTTTATGTATGTGTTTAATAACTGTAGAAATAAAAATTTCACCCTATATAATTCATAATTGACCATACATTATTTAGTTTGTTGGAATCGGTTCATTAAGAGGATTTCAAAAATATGCAAATATACAGGAATAACGAATATATTAAATTATTAATTATTATTATGATAGATTTTATCAGAAAACATAGACGCCTTAACTCAGTATCTCACTAAATATGACTTTAAATCTGGCTTTCGCTTTTATTTGAATTGTGGAAGCTCGGGATGCAGGCAATTCCATCGGCTAGATTTGTTGAAAAATGCTTAGCAGCTCAGCTGACGTTCAAATTTTAACAGAGCAAAGTAGTGTACAATCCTTATCAATTTTTATTACGTTCTTTTATATCTTTATATTTATTGCATTTAATTTCCATTTGTTATAGCTAAGTTTGTAGGAAAACCCCATATTTCAACATAATGTGGTCGTAAAAATCCAATTATATACATTCCAACAGGAAATACATTGGTTTTTATATTTTGGTGATTTAAATTATAATGATTGTGGTATGGTGGAATATAATACCATTTTAATTTATAAAAAAAGCCAAACAAATGCTTCCAATTTCTAGAGATGTGAAATGATTTTCACAATTTTCATTTAAAAACTCTTTAAAAAAGTGGGCTAAGCTTGAGCTTAATTCCATTAATTCTGCCATAAATTTTTATTTGACTTTCCATTCAGCTACAAAAAGGGTTTAACTTCCATTACATCAGCATACTGTTGCCTGAATGTTGCCGTTGCCGAGACTCTCCCTTTCTATTGATCCAATGGGATATGTCTCTGTTGGGAGAGGCAGGAATTAAGTTTTATCCAACAAAGAGACATATAAAGCTATACCTACTCAATGTAGAGGCGGGAAAATCCATTGTCTAATTTGCATGGGCGTTTAGTTACTTTTTTATTTAAAACGTATACTTGAGAAGCAAAAATCTGTACGTTTATTAGATATTGATGGGATAATAAATTCAGAAAATATGCCAGCGAGCAAATGCGTTTGAATCAAATAGAATAGAGGCTGCTTTTAGATCAACAATTTCTAAAGACTACAGTACAGGATGACCTTGAAAAATATTTACCTCTGAAGTGTTATTCAATGTCCTTCGTGGCATATAGCCAGGAAAGTAGTTGTTAATTCTTAGTTAACCGGTCTGCTATTTGACAAGTAATTTTCAAGTTTGTAAGGTGTAAGGTTTGTTCGTAGAACAGTCAGAAACTATCAAAAATCGTCAGAGGCATGCGCATTGAAAAAAGCGTTCGTAGAAACAATTTGGCAGTTGGTGATTTAAAAATCCTTTGTTCGAAGAAAGAAATTTGCGGTTTCGGATCAGTTGCCAACAATCAGAATAATTTGCTGACCGGGATCTGATTTTCAGTTTGAACATGAGAACATGCGTATTGTGATGCTGTAGAAAGTGACAAATTTTTACTATTTTTCTGTTATAGTGAAAAAAAAAACATGGAAATAGCTAACCAGTCAGTTCCTTCCAAAATAAAACGTGAGTAAAATAATTTGTGTGTTGTAATACCGGTCATTTGAAAGAAAATCTCTGGCTTCTTATTAGTATGGTCAAAGAATGACACACACATTACAACATTATTTACTCATTCTTTATTTTTTTCAGCTCTTCTTCAAGTGATGATGAACTTTTAGTTCATTTTTATCAACAGTAAAAACACAAGAGCTTTTTTTTATCGGATAAATTTCTCTTTGCAACGAAACAGTTTTGCCAATCACTAATTTTAGGAGAAAAACTGACATGATAAAATGGCGACACCGAAGGTGGAGCGATTTTATCTAATGTCAGTTTTTCGAGCAAATTTAGTGATTGGCAAAACTTTGAGTTAAAGAGAAATTCATTTGATAAAAGAAAAGCTAGAGTATTTTTTGGCAAGATAAATTAACGAGAGAATATTGAAATTATAAGTAACCAAACTTATTGTCATTGTGCAAAAGTGACGTCCGCTTACTAGATATTGAGGAAGAGAAGTTTTTATCCGATAAAAAAGGATACACCATTTTTTCAAAGGCAGTTTTTTTCGTTAAATTGCCAGGCAACAATAGCTTTTTACCTAACAAGTGCGGAAGATGAATTTTTCCGCACGAGTCTGCCGTTCACCGAACGACGCGTAGCGGAGTTCGGTGAAGCAATCGAGTGCGGAAAAACATTTTCCGCAAGTGTTAGGTACAATAGTTTTTCTACGAGCGTGAGGAAAGTCAACAGAACTAATCAAAAGTTGAGATATTTGTATCTGATTATAAGTGCTTATAGTTTATTTAGAAACAAATTTTATTAGATTATTGATAAAGTAAACATAAAGTAAAATATTATTAACAATAATAGTTATATGTTAAAATCTATTACCTAATTATTTATATTATAATTTATTGTAAAAGTACAATTATTTGCATTACTAGCAGATGCTAGTTGCTTGTTGAATGGCTGTAATTTTGGATCTGTTGCTCTTTGTTTCCACACGGTGTGAAAATTATTTCCACGCGGTGCGGGAAAATTAATTTTCCACACTAAAATGTGAGGCATATTATAAAGAGATTAGTTAATCTTTTCGATTATCTGGGGGGTTGCAGACTCCCCCAAGTTTTTTTTAATGGAAGGGTAGATTGTTAGGGCATTTTCTAATTTTTGTTTGAAATGCGAACAAGTACTAACAAATCAACTAACAAATCAGTTCACATTGACCGAAAAACTATACTTTATTGTGCTTAGGTATCAGTTAAGAAAAAATGTACATATACATTACTTATAAAAAGTAACAAAAAAATGGAATTGTATCTGCAATAGAAAAAACTTTCAAATAGAAAATTAATCAACCTACTTTTCAATAAAAAAAAAATTGGGCGTGTCTGTAACCCCCCCCCAAGATAATTAAAAATATCACTTTGTTATGCCTCATTGAAAATAAAAATTGACGTGTTCCAGGAATTTTGCGATAAATCTTTATTTAACAAGCTACATAATTTATTCTACTTAGACTTTCCACTCTGTATAAGTCGAGTGATATAAATTTGTTGGAAAAAATATAACATCTTTAAAGCCCTTGTGATTGTGATTGTAACATCAAAAAATAAACTATTTCGCAATCCATTTGGCAATAGTAATATTACTACAGATAATATTGCACTCGGTCCAATTATCAATCACTATTAAAACAGTATTGAATTGGACAACTTCATTCCAAATAAATTTCAAAATGTCCCATTTTGGCAATGCGAATGTTTAAAGTATAAAAAATGCGCTAATCAAAGAAAACATTACCAGTAATACAACTTACGGTCACGAATATATTTGGGGAATATTTATGGAATTTGGCTGCGAACGAGAATGTGAATGAAATTAATAACTAGAAACTTAGAAGAATTGGAGTTGATACTAAAATATTGGGCGGTCAATATGAGAAAGAAATACGGGACCGAATTTAAAGAAACAACGGTGAAGACAATGTGGAACCTTTCGTGAAAACTTTTACAAGAAAAGTAGGTACTATAACGACTATAATATTATGATTGACTCGTTTAACAATACAGTATTTAAACCAGACCGAGATGCCCACGATGAAATCAGGAGGAAATTACAAGCAGATTCATGTAAACGTCCATTTTCGTTAAAAGTGGTGTAGAACAACAATTATAGATGAAAATTACTGGACATTGCAACAAAATTCTATAAAATCACAATAAAATATCGATCAAGAACACCACAACAGATCATAAATATTATGCGTAGTAATAGATCTTCTATACTATAGGTATAGGTAACATCAACAAATCTAATGTTACGTTAAATCTTTCGTTGTGTTGAGTTATGAATTTTTCTGTTGAAAAATTTTCCGCCGAATATCCCTCGGACAAAGGCCTCATAATATTATGACAAATTTTTCAATATCGTATCCAAGGCACGAGCTTTCGATTGTCATAAAAGTATCTCGTTTATTATCAATGCACTAGGGATATTAGGTACTACTGACTATTGATGATTTTAATTTATTAATTGTAGGTACCTATAAATACCAGCTTCGAGGAATTCCAAATAAAGTCACGAGTATATTTATCCAAAAAGTTAAATATTGAATCTTGCTGTGTCTGGGTATAGATAAACCATGAAACACTATGATGCTAACAGTTAAATTAATAGTGCACTTAAGTAGGTACCGACATGCCGATGTTAACTTTTCGAGTTTCTTTTTATTAACCTTAACATATTTTAGGATGCTGTTTGTTCTTATTTCTGTTATTATTCTCAATGCTTAAGCAAATATGGTACAATAGGCGTGACGATAGATTTTGAAATACTCTTCCGTCATGTGGGTACACATTCACTATTTACGAAAAAACCTTTATTTAGGTAATAAACTTAAGTTTATCGAAGTTTGAAGCCATTTTACCGATATTCTTTAAATAGTGCGCGAAAACAGCTCGCAGGTGTCATGGCGTCGGCTCTAACGTCACGCCTAGGTAAACATGTCATTGTGTCTATGCGTAGCGAAGAAAGTAAACAAAACATTAAATAAATTCGTGTCATAAAAATGAATTCCAAAGTTTATAAGTGGTGTGCAGTACCGCAGTGTAAAAACACATCAATAAGAACACCCAACAAAGTGTTTGTACATGTTCCAAACAAGAAAATGATAGATAAGAGATAAGTGGTTGAAGCTCGCAAGGCGACACCCGAAGGACGTAGTCACGAATTGGCCACTTTATTTCTGTGAAGACCACTACTTGTGAGTATGTTATCCTATTATATTTATATTTCTCAAACTTAAAACGTTTGTTTGACGTGAAATAGTTGAAATATTGAGGCTATGAAATATCTAATTTATTGAGGTTATGTTTGTTTTGGTCTTGTCTATAATTCTTATTATCAATTTCAATGGTTTACTTTTCTTTTTGCAGTTGCCAGATGATATGGAAAATTATATGCAGTATCATGTGATGGGGTCAGTATCACAAGTACGTTTGAAACCAAGATGTATGCCCCATAAATTTATATGCCAACATATGAAAGTTAAATAAACTCGCATGAGTTTAAAACTAGTTTGATTATATCTAAGTTCGTTGTATCTAGGGTGAAGATAAATACAAAATTCACTTACAAGGAAGTTTTCACCGAAAAGTATGAGCTTCAAGCCACGGACATTAAATATTTGACGTTTGTCCGGTTTGACGTTTATTTAGGTTAAGACTGTGCCGATTACGATTTAAACCTTACAAAAAATATCTAAATATGCAAAATTATATTATCAATATCATTATAATTGAAAACTGTTCTTCTAACAACACAGGAAATTCATTGGCATTGACACATGACAAGTGGTTTTGAGTATCCTAAAAAATCGTGTTCCTTTTGCTCAAAAGTCGTGACGACTGAGGCGTCACGCACAAGTGCTTGAAGCCCAAATAAACGAAAGCAGCAAATGTTGTACGTGGTACAAGTTTATTTTTAGTATGCTGTTTAGTATGCAGAATCAGATCAGGATATAATGGATGTGTTTAGTAATGTATATATATTCACATGGGTCTGATCTGAACCCTTCAGATTTACCTTCCCTACCTCTATAAACTAACGATTCAAACTAAAAAGATTAATCGGACGCAAATAACGAACGCAGCTCAATCATTGGTCGGGCCGTTAATAACAATATTTGCTCAAATACCGAACGTAGAAATAAAATACAGGATCCGTTTAAAATATTGTACTTGAATTTAATTTTTCAAAATTACTTATGTTTGTAAATGTTGATGATCATTAAAAATATTGGGATTCAATAGATTATTATTCTTCCTCTTATACAATTATACAGGGTGTTGAGCTTGTCACGATGTAACAGATTACAGCCACAGATTGTTCTAATGACGAAGTGAAGCAGATTTCATTTTTGAAGTAAAATATAGGGTGTTCCATTTAAAAAATAGTGGGAGGGAGTTAAGCTATACATATGAGCAGAAAGACATCCCCCTTTATATGATTTTTGACATGTTTTTTCATTTTTTAATAAAAGTGACGTATTTAGAATTATGTCGGGTTAATAATTTCCTTTGAAATGCACTTACCAATAGTAAGTATGTTATTTTTGATACCAAGTAAATTACTGTGGGGGCACTCACCTGAAACAAAAAAAAAATATTAATAAATTCAGTGTGTTAGTCATTCGTACAAAAGAATAATTTTATACAGCTTATAATTTAGGTAGTAATTTCCTCCTTTTTAAGATTTTTTTTATTTCTCAAATGATTATAATTTACGAGATATTGGCAAAAAACTAAATTACTTTTTCTTCATCTGTATTTGTTTATAACTTTTGAAACTTTTTTTTTGCTAATAAACGCTATGGATACATTTTTCTATACATCATTCCGAATCTAATGAGCTATCATTTATATTTTTAGGAGTGGTCGGGGAAGTAACGCCGTAAGTTGTCCTGAAATGGAAAATATTTCCACCATACATTTTACTTTTTTAAACGAAAGTATAAGTAGTAAGTATAGACAACTTTCCTAGATTTGTGAGAAGATTCCGCTCGAGCTTGCGATGCAGCTTGCAAGCATAGCTTGAAACACACAGACATATAAAAAACAATAGACAGAGCTATTCATTCATAAAATACGAAATTTTTATACTCCAACATTGTTATGATCAGGGGCGGTGAAGAGGCAAAGCATATGACCATTGTTGGAATATGGCGGCCGACAGATAAACACCATAGACGGAGAAATAACGGGGGCGAATGATTAAATAGACTCAATTCGGGAATTTTTTCACAATATTTTCGATTTTTTAAATTAAAACTTAATAAACAACTGTGCAACAAAAATTAGTATAAATATCGAAATTTGTTACTACTGATAAAAAAATTCAATTTATCTAACTATCACATTGAAATATTTACTGCTCAAAGGAGAATATTACACATTTTCATTTTTTAAAACAACTTCAAAATTGTCAGTAAAAGTAATGTATATTGTAGTTTATATTAATTTTGCTCTTCTAGGTAATACAAATTCTTGTGAGGTTTATGAAATAAAAATAATTACAAAATAATACATATTTATTTTACAAGTAGTTACATCGTCAAAGTTAAGTCATTGATTGCGAAATAAGTAACTGCATCTCTCCTTAACATTTTTGTTCCATTGGTCCTTTGTGTAAAATAATTTCCTTCAAAATGATCAGAACATACTTCTGGCCTCTTTGGTAATTTTTTATCTGGCTGGAATCCAAGTATTTCCATTCAGGTATTTCTTCGAGCTTTGCTTACCGGAAAACTAGAAGAAATCATTGGAAAATTATAGGTACACAACAGTGGCTAGCTGTTCACCCATTTTTTACTACTAACTAGGATTTCTGAAGATAATAGTGTTGTAGTATTGTGATATGAGGTAAAACCACCAGTAAATTGTAAATTATAGCTAGGAATAAAATTACATAATTCCTAGCACCTATACAAAATGCAACAGGTACAGTAAGTAGTTGCCTATCAAAGCAAGCCTTACATGAAGTTTTTAATACCTCAAAACTCTCAGTCTATCCAAATTCCTGAACTACTTGTCTAATGTTTCCTATAGGTAAGCATCATAGACATTTTTTTATATATAGGTATGTGCAGCATCTTATGTTTATTTTCTACAATCTGCTTAAATATGTGTAAGTATGTGAGTGGTAATTTCACCCAATTCTCTCCTTATCATGCCAATTCAGATTGTGTGAAAAAAGGATTCACATACCCGCCTATGACTAACTTATTTACTACAATTTACCAGTGAAAATATAGGTTAGGGTTCAAATAGTCGATTTTCCGGCACACCACACACTGTCTCACCATAGTTTTAATTTTTTAACACCTCTGCTTCACTAGTAAATACTAAATTAGGTACGCAAATAAATCAAAAACACAGTACTCGCCACTTTAAATATCAATGAAATGATATTGGAATATGGCGGCTGCTTGTTGGGGTATTTTGCTAGCGGCGTTGCCGGACTTCGCAAAATTTTAAAAGATGAGCGGAAAATTATACTATATACTACTACTACTACTACTAAATGTACAGGCGAGCCTTGTCCTGGACAACTCAAGCCAAGGTTCCGACACTGAGGCCACTGGCGGGCCCATTGTGCCAATCCTGCTACCTAGTCATCCATGAAGCCGAGCCCTTCAATAAAGGCCACAACCTTTTTCAGTGGATGCCTGCTTGTGTCTCCAGGAGCCATGACAGTGACTCCGAAGATTCGCCTGCGTAATACAGCCCAGTGTGGACACTCTAAGAGAACATGAACTGACGTTTCATCAGTCATGCCGCAACCCCTACATAGGGAACTTTCCTCTACTCCTAGATTGTAGAGGTGCTTCCTCATACAGCAGTGCCCTGTTAGGAGTCCTGCTATCTTCCTTAGCCTACTCCTTGGTAGTTCAGTGGCTGCCCTGGCGTGTCCATCAGTCCATCCCTTCAGTAGAAGTTTGGATTGTCTAGGACCCTGCAGAGCATTCCAATGAGCGAGGTGCTGATTCCTCAGCCACTTCTTCGTCTCCTTGCGTATCCTTTGTTTTGTTAGGCCCAGGGTCGGGCCCGGGCCGCAGAAAGGAGCTGCCGCCCCTTCCGCAGCCAGTGCATCCGCCATCTCGTTGCCTTCAAAACCAGAGTGGGCTGGAATCCATTCTAGCCGCACCACGTTCCGCCTTGCAAGATTAGCAAGTAGTTCTCGACATTCGTTAGCAAGTCCTGAGTTGCTTGGTTATATACTATGTATGTAATATAAAATTTAAGAGATTCAAACTCAACAAATAACAAATTTCCACACATATTTCCATGCAAAAATATATGTATGCAAAAATATATTCTGTTTGTAGAGAAATATTAAATAATATTATCAAACATGAAGTATTGAAAGTAATTTTATATTATTCATCTGGCAACGCTGCGTTACTACAAAATAATTTGTAGTAAAGTAAGAATTAATGTTGGCACATACACATTTTGTAAACAACTCTGTCTATTGTTTTTTATATGTCTGTGTTGAAACACGTGAAATGCAACAGTTTTCCGTCCATAACTTTTTTAGATTTGATTGTACAAAAAAAATTATGAGCATCAAAATTCTAGGTAATTTTATACCCTATACGATGACGTAATGCAATGTTAAAAAAAATGTCAACCCTTAATTTCTGAAACATTGAAATAATTTTTGGAAAATGGTTTTTTAAGCGACAAACATTATTAGAATAACAATAACGACTTTTTAATACGTGAAAATATAGTAGTAGTCCGACACCTAAAAGTGTTGGTGTTTTGAAAATTTATAATATATTTTTTTTTCAATCTTGTCTCATCTCATGAACATTAACGCTATCGGTACGTGGTTTACTGCAATCGATAGATAATAAGTTGTTGTTTAATGAACAATAGCAAGAAAATTAAAAAAAATAATTTAACATTTTTTAAGAGTTCAATTGAAAAAAAATGGACGTTGGAAAAAATGATTACATGGATTAATTAATAGTTTGAAAACGTTTGTCTTCAAAAATCACATATTTTGAAAAATATTTTTTATTTTATATTTTTGTCTCAGTGGCTACTGAACTTTGAACACTGTTTTCTCCGCTTCTAATGATCGAATATGAAATTTCTTTTTTAAAACTACGTGGTACATTTTCGAAATATTAATGAATCATATTTTTCACTGTCAAATTTAACAAAACGGAGAAAAAATATTTTTTCAGTAAAACTCGTAAAAAGGAATGTAAAAATATTTTTAAAAAAATTTTGTTATTGTTATTAAAACTACATCGATTGCAGTAAACAGTGTATCGATAGCGTTAATGTTCATGAAATAAGACAAGATTAAAAAATATATATACAGTGCTATTCAAAAGTCCACTCCCCCCCCCTCGTATCTTTTGAACGGCTATACTTACATTAATAAAATTTGGAAGGTGAAAATAAAGTGTTGTAAACTTCTCTAAGAATGGTAACAGGTGACGTAATAGTACTAGATGGCGTCACAGTGCCACTCTGGCCAATAATTTTAAATAGGACCTTATGGCAAGTGATATCTCGTTTGAAACGCATTGACATTGGCTACATAGCCATATTAATTTTGTTTGGGTTTAAACTAATTTTGACGGATAAATTAAATAAATACCAAAATTATTATTTCACATTTAAATATTGAAGATTTTTCAGTCCGCCTCTGGTTAGTGGTCAAAAAAATTGACGTTTTTAATTTAATAGTACTTGTTGCTTTGCAAAGTTTTTCTAAATAGCTTAAATATTTAATTTTATTATTGTTTAACGAGACGTTTAAGAGTTTACATAGGCAAAATGGTACGTACTCAAGCCGACAAAGTAGCAGCTATCTGAATAATTGGTGAATCTAGAAAAAATCTCCATGAAGCGGAACGTTTATTTAATGAGAGATACCCAGATAGCCCTATCTCGAGAACTTATTTGATGGAGCTTCTTCACAAGTTTGAAGCAACAGGTAGTGTTCAAGATGCCAAACGATTTGGTCGACCAGCATTTAGTGATGATAAAAAAATTGATATTGTTGCTGAAATGGTAGTAAATGTTATTGAAACCGCATTTATTTTTTTTTTATAGATTTAGTTTGCATTTTTGCTTGGTTTTTGATTTTCTTGCATTATTGCTTGTGCTGGGACTGCTCCAGTTTCCAGACTACTCCTTCCTTGAAACTCGAGGAAGGAAAGGTGAATAAAAACATTATAATTTTTCCCAAAAAATAAGATAGATATGGCTGTCCAGATTCAGAATACATTAATAAAGGTAAGTAAGTATTATAAATTGTAACTTGTAGCCTTCAGTATAAGATGGACAAAGAGTTGGAAGGATTTAACCCCTCTCGATTTCTTTTTATGGGGATATTTGAAAAGAAAAATGTACATAAATAGAGCACAACCTACTAATGAACTCAAAGAACAGATACGCATTGAGAATACAAAAATAACTGAGGATACTGTATATTTAGTAGCTAATTAAATGTTGAAAGGTTTATCATTGCTGACAAAAAGTAACTTTAAATCATTATACCTATTATTAGTTATGCTTGAAATAGTAGAAAAATCTTGTGGCGATTCAAGAAATAAAAAATTATTTAAAACACTTACCTTTGCAACCAACTACGACGCCATCTTCAAACCAATACCATTTGAGCTGCGCCATTTTTACCATTAACCATCACTTAAAACCGAAATCGACCATTTCCATTTACCGACCGGCGATTGCCACCACATTTATCTCTTAGTCAAAGGCATACATCACATAGTTTCCCTATAATACTGACTCTAAGTCCACTACGTTAGAGCAACCTCGAGCCAGTACCGGTATTTTATAGAGTAACTCACCTGTCTATCTAATTATCTAACTTCAATCGAGATTAAGATTATATTATAGTGAACACTATTAAAAATTACTTAAGGAGAAATGAATATTTTTACGCAATATAATTTTGAGTAGATCTAATTTTGAAAAAAAACTTGTTAGTCAAAGTACCCTAAGTTAGCGAATATTCCAAGTAATCTAAAGAAGTTAATAGAGATTGAAAATAAACTCGTTGTACTACAGGTGAGTTTTTGAAAATATAAAAATAAGTTTGAAATGATTACCAAATGTTGAAAAATTGTTGAAAAAGTTTTTATTGCTCCAAGGAAATGTATGTGAACACATATTCTACTATAAATACAGGCATACAACGATTTGAAAATTTGTGTAACCACAAAAAAATGTAAAATGTTAAATTTATAATAAACAGTAAAATGTAAAAAATTGGAAACACCCGAAATAATAAATTGGTGTCTGGAAGATCTCGTTGTACCTAGTGCGTTCTGGGAGTGTCTTATTTAAAAAATAAATTTTTTACTAAATTTTTAGTAGGTACCTGAATGCTAAATTAAATAAATGTTTTGAATTGGGAAAAAATTGAGTTACTTTTCTGATTTAGAATAAAAAAAAGAATAATTAAGCTATTTTTTAAATTATCTTCTTATTTAATGATAGGCTATACTATATAAATGTTTTAAATCGGGGAAAAGTTTGAGATGTCTCAAAATACTATATAAATTAATTTCTGAAGCGATTTTTCCTTTTATAATATAGAGTTTTATATATTATTATTCTTGTTTTAATAATTTCTTGTTTAAATTAAAAAATATTAAATTGTTAATAATATGCCCTTTCTTAAAAAACTTTCTCAAGATATCTCTTGATCTGAATTCAGCTATAGAAAAAATTAAATTCTTAACCAATTTTTCATTTCATATTATCCCTACAATAATTGATAAAATTATTTTTTTATATTTAATATTGTTTGAAATTAAAGAGAAAAATTGAATTTTCAATCGATTTTCTTTTCTATTATTCAGTAAATATTTTTGTTCTCATTATTTTTGTTTTGATAACTTTTTAATTGAAACAAAAAATATCAAGTTTTGATCACAACCCAATTGATTAGCCGATTTGCTCATAGAAGGTTGCAGCTCTGAAAAAACTTCACCTGGAAAAGAAGATACAAAAAAAATCACATAAAAATATCCTCTTGCTGGGGTGTTTCCAATATGTATTTAATATATTTATAAAATTGTTGAAAGTGAAACAACATATCTAGGTATATGAAAAAATTCTAAATAGCAAAAGCATTTCAGGCACACCTTTCAAATAACAAAAATAAAAAATAAGTTCATAATATTTCAGAAATATTTAAATAAAAAAGTGGTATATAGAAAAAAATAATCACAGTCAGAAATCGAAAAAAATTGCTATAAAATTTCAATGTTTGAGAGGGAAGTTTTCTAAAATTTAAACTATTATTATTTTCATAATTATTTCTATTTTTGTTATTCGTCACAACATTCTCCTACCTTTAGGCATATCGCATATCGGGTATACGAGACCGGTTAAATCTATAAAAAAAAGAAAACGACATTAATTCAATACTGTTTGATTATAAACTCGATTATAAACAGAAAAGAAAAATATTTAAAATATCTCTAAAAGTTAAAATGCTTAAGGAATTAATGGAAAAATATTCTTAAGAAATAGTAAACTCTCAATAAAAAAGTCCCAACTCCCGCAACTCTATACCAATTATATTATAATTTCAATTCAACGCTGAAAATAGGTCTCCGCCCGTCATATCTAAACACTTCAATTCAAGGAGTTCAGTCATCAAATTATTTTATTTGACCTGTTTTTTGTCAAGGCGAGGGCATACCAAAAATGACGGGTTGAGACCTATATGCAGTATTTAATTAAAATCATGAATAATGGATGTAGAGTTCTGCGAGTCAAGAACTTTTTATTGAAAATTTCCTACTCTATGAATATTTTTCAATTTTTTTAAACGTCAATATTTACTACGTGAAATATTTCTATAATTATTAAAAATAACATATATGTACAGGTTCGGCAAATATTATTTATTTTCCACATCTTCCTATAAGAACAACAGTGACAACATTGTCCAAGAGAGAACAGCATACTCCCTCTCCACATCTTTGTCTTTCTGTTATTCTATAGCTTCCTCTCTTCCACGCACAGAATGCCTATACGGATCATAATTATTATTTGCCGAATCTTTACCGAACCTGTATAAAAAAATTACTCCTGACGATGTAAATGTAATATATGAAACCTGTTGTGTAATATAATGTTTTATTTCTATTGTGCAATTATTTATTTACCGATTTTATTTGATACAAAATATTCCTTTCATCAACCACATTCATTTTCAATATTTAAGAAATCCCCTTTGAATTTATACGCTAGTGTCTAAATAAAACAAAATTTCCAGTTGAAATTATCAAACAAACCAAAAGTTTAAAAAAAAATAAAAGTCATACAACATACCTAATAACTATCAAACATCAAACATATCACTACTTAAAACACTGACACATACTAAAATACTGTATATTGTTCTTTGTTATAAAATGGTAAGGTTGTTTTTACTTAAGTTAACAAAAAAGACCGGCTCGGTGACTGCATTTTATTGGACAAAATTTGTCAGGACATGACGTATTTAGTCGATCGCTTAGATTTGTTTCATGTACCTACGAATAATATTAATTCCATACAGAGTCGGCTACGTTAGATTATAATTTAGGGTTTAAATATACATAGTGGGTTTTAAATATGAAACGACTCTCTGGTTTTCAACGAACTTTAATTCGTGAAAGTTTTATGATGTGAACGATATTATGTTGGTAATAACATTCTTCTCTAAAATTTAATTTTTAGATGTTGCAGTTTTTTTAAATCTTTTCTTTCACTTTTTTAACAAATGACTTACAGTAATGATTTCTCAGAGCATTTCAATTAAGACAAAATAAAATGAAAAAAGTGTATAAGGAACAATACATACAGTATGGTACAAATGAAAGGAATACATTTTTTATTTTGTTAACCGTTTTAGGAATTATCGATTTTTATTGCACATCCACGCAATCAGCCATTGCTGCCAATCCAACAACAAGAAAATGAATTTTAAGAAACTTCAGATATTATTATTTTTATTTCTATAACTACCTCGTTTCGGCTCAGATTATATGGCAGAAAGTCTATATTTTATTCTTTTTTTAAACCACAATATTTTTAAATTCTTTATATCAACGTTTCGGTAGCGTTCCGGCTACCGTTGTCAAGAAAAATAAGTAGAAATTAATTTTTATCCCTAACTGACACAACAGAAAAAATTTGACAACCGAAACGTTGAAATAAAGAATTTAAAAATATTGTGGTTTAATTTCCCAAGAAATTAAAAAAAGAATGAATAATATACCACAAGGAACATACAGAAGATATCTATATTTTATGCATTGATCAATCTATAACATGCGCTCTCCACTCCCTTTCACTTCGAAATTATATACAGGGTTATTCATTATAAATTACCCACCCCCTATCATCGTTATTATTGCTTTTAGAAAAAAAATGTCATATAAAAATTGCTTCGTTACAGCTGGATTTTGTTAATATTAAAATTTTTGATTACTATTCCAAAATCTAAAATAGCAAAGCAAGTGGGAAAAGTTAAAGTTATAATCAATAAGGGTTTTAATAGTTTTAGCGTGCGGAAAAGTCTTTAAGCACTCATTTTAGTGTTGAAAAGTCACTTTTCCGCTCTAGTAAATTTGATTTTTGAATATTTAAAATATATATTTCTATGTTTCTATGTTTGTGGTTTACAAAATGACCGAAAAATCTATTATAGTATATTTTTATCATATTGATACCACGATTTCAGGTAAGAGACCCTCAATCCGCAATAAACCATAGGCGGACATTGGAATTTAGGCAGGATAAAATCTCAATTGTATCTCAATTCTGCAAAAGCGAATAAATATGGACAATAAGTAGGATATTTGAACGTGATAGAGAAGACATTGTATGTTGGAGAAGGGATTATCTTAGAGCCACTACAAGGTACCGGCAGGAAGTGAGGAAAATTTATTATTTGGACGAGATTTGGCTAAACGAATGACATACCGTATCAAAAGTATGGGCAAAGATTACAGAATATTCTGTAATCTTTGGTATGGGTAGATACGAGTGTGAAGAGCTTTCGCCAAGCGTTCATAGAAGGTGTATCAACCGGGTTAAATAATAAAATAAAAGGACGTATATTTCTTATAAGCCATATCGGAAATGAAAATGGTTTTATCCATAGATTATTAAGTTTTTTGTCCAATTAACTAAAGATTACCAGGAAGAAATGACCGGTAGAAAAATTGCCAACAACTGCTTGGAAGAAAGCTAAGATCATCGTTTGGTTGGATAACCACAACATCATATACGAGGAGCATTCCGTAAAACAAGAATTATTACAAATTGTAAGGCAGCACAAATCGTAATTCAAAAAATATGTGTAATTGACGAAATGGTGTTAGAACATAAAATAACTGTGCTACGATTATATTATATATATTATACCACCATACCACAGCGAACTCAATGCTATTGAACTTATATGGGCGCAGGGTGACGTAGCACGAAGCAATAAAAATTATAAATTGGAAGACCTACATCAATTACTGCAAAACTCTTTGTCAAAAGGTCTGCAGAGAACTGTAAAAAAGCTCTGAGTCATACGCTTGAAGAAAAACAGAAGATGTGGCAACTGGACAATATCATGGATGGAACCGTTGAATCTATAATAATTAATGTTGGAGTTGAAGAATCGTCAGATTCTGATGAATCCCTTTTTAGGGCTACTAATCATTCTTATATGTACACCTTACTAATTAATTAATTAAATTGAATAATCTAGGATCTTATTCGTACCCAACTACACTGCACTGTCACGGCAAATTTATCACTTCTAGATATATTTGAATGGTGATGGGATTAGGGTTCTATTGTCCTCGCTACCTGCGGTTCACTATACCGGATGAATCTAGCGAAATTTGCTAACTATTTAATTCTTTGAATCACCCTGAAGTGTTTCAGACAAGTTTTGGAAGTACTAATGAGCTTTTCAGCTATCAATATGATAAAAATACACTATAGAATTAGTGCTGACAAGGTAGTGGAAAACTCTCATTGGAAAACATTTCACCCTCTGCAATTAATTTGCAGAATACCACAAATTGCACGTAGTTAATTTGTTGAAATGTGTTTAATAATAAAAAATGTTTCTTTATGTTGAAAAATAGTGTACCTAACACGTGTGCAAAGTGACTTTTCCGCAAGCGATTGCAGATTGAAATCACTTTCCGCACTTGTTAGTTAAACTACTATTTCTACATTATTAATAAAAGGAATGCCTTATGAAACATATTTATTGAACAACCTTGGTACGTAATAGTCTATCTAAATCTAAAAATAAATCATTAAAAAAAGGAAGTTTACTTCCGAAAACTGTCTAAGCGATAATAAAAAAAAATTAATGGACATTACCAGCAAGCCACATGATAGGTTTAATCTTAACGACAGGTTTGAAAAGACGTTACAAATCATATTTTCAGTGAACGTTGTGTTATCTTTCATTTTATTGGCATGCAAGTATTTAATAACAGCGTGTGTGATAAATTTAATACGTCACATTTAAATTGTTTTCTTAAAATATATTTGAATGATTTATAGGGCGTAATAAAGCGACTATATTTTATTTTAAAAAAGTTTTTAGAATGATATATAAAAAATAATACATGAAATAGTTTCGCTCCGACGTTTTAATTGACAATTTTTACATATATATATATACATATAATCTTGAGCCCTTTTACCCTCAGGGTGTCGGGTTATCATTTTATTGTTGCTTCATGAACTTTTTCCATTCTTTTCTGTCTCTAGTCAGTGTCTTTGCTTCATTCCATTGCTTATTTCTTTCTTGTAGAATCTTTCCTATCATGTCGTTCCAGGTTTTTTCAGGTCTTCCTCTTCTTCTCTTGTTTTGTATTTTCGCTTCATAAATTTGTTTCACAGGTCTATTGCTTGGCATTCTCTGAATGTGTCCCCACCATCCGAATTGTTTTTGTTCTATAAATGAAATAATGTCTTCTATGTCTAGTTCTTCTCTTATTCGTGTATTTCTTATTCTGTCTCTCCTTGTCACTCCTATAACTCTCCTCAGGTATTTCATTTCTGTTGCTTGTATTCTACTTTTGATTTTTTTTGTTAATATCCAGGATTCACATCCATATGTTAATACTGGTCTATATATTGTTTTGAATATTTTTAGACAATTTTTAATCAAAATTAAATCATTAGATTCCTTCCCAATCCACATAAACGATATACATTATAATGATCAATTACTTATCAACTACAATCTACTTAGGTCTTTTCGCCTTAGCCAAGGACTTTTTTATTTGAGTGTAACATCCTTTGCTTAGTTTTCCTTCGAATGGGACAATACCCATGAGGTAATTTCCTGGTTTCCATTATTTGGATTGTTGGTCTTATGACAAGATAGGAAAATAATCCTATAGTTAACAGAAGATTTTAAAATGTAGGTTAAGCTAAATGTCGGAAAACAATCTGACACATTCATTTTTATTTCAATCTTCTCAACGTGGCAACTCTGGAAAAACCCGAAATCACCAGATGTGGCTTCTTAGGTCGAGCCAAAAGCACACAGCAGAAAAGTGCCCAGCTCTCTCTCTAACGTGCTTTTGAACAATTTTTTCCCAATATTACTTACTATAAAATAATCCCTCTTAGTCGCTCTAACCAGTTCCTTCCTATCAGCAAATACCTGGTGGACGTTTAAGTCCAGCTTTATAACTTTTATCAATTTCTATTTAACCCGCCGTCACTCGTGTCCCCCTTTTTTTACACGATCGCTCACGTGTTAGATTTTATCTAACATTTGGTTATTTTATTTATTTATTTATTTATTTATTTATTTATTTATTTATTTATTTATTTTACTTATTTATTGACCAGTTGGGTTAAAAATTATTTAATTAACATAATTGGTTATTAAAATATTTATTAAAATAAAATACACATTAATATAAAATAAACAAAGTTTTAAGTCAAAAAAAAATATTAATTAAAAAAACTTACGTGTGTTATGAGTAAGGCCGTGATAACATTCCTAAAGGCTCGGCCAAAAAACCGCAAGTTGAAAAAAAATATGACCGATTTTTCAAAAATGTTAGATTTTTTCTAACGGTGCCAGTGACGGCGGGTTAAAATCAACAAAAAGTATAACCAAAAAACGTGTTACATATTCAACAGCAGTAGATTATGAACGTCTATAAAAAATCCCTTTATAAGATATTTTTTAAACTTCACAAGTAGATAAGCCAAGAAAAATATTGAATATTTTCATGATATCTACTGCTAGTACTATGCTTATGTGGTATAAGTTAATAAATGTTTATTCCTACAACCACTATACAAAAATATACAAAGCAGGCCTTTTATTAATTCTTTTGATAACCGTTGGAAGAGTAAATGCGAAAAGTACACGCTATAATATAGCATTTTTCGCACCGAAATATGAAACAAAGCTACCTATGACCTGTCAACTTTTTTTGACAATTCAACCTAATAGTGAATTTCTTATTGGTGTACAATTTTTAAATTTAAACCAAAAGTGAATAAACTATTCATTACAATTTATTAATTATAAAAACATTAACCTAATTAGCATTATTTCAGGAACTATGAACCAAAATCAAAATAATAATAATATAATAATAATAATAATACAAAATTGTTCAAAGTTTACAATTAAGGTCGATTCAAACACATCAGTCCCGTCACGTCACAGTTCCGGTGCCGAACCAAACAATCCGTCATAAAAAATATTCTTTAATAGAAATATTCGGCGGCGTTCACATTTATCCGTTGCCGAACAGTTTCCAAGCAGTCAGGCTTCGACCCGCTTCTGTGACGGAACGGTACCGGTTCGGCGTCGGAACTGTGACGTGACTGATGTGTTTGAATCGATCTTTAATTATACATTCAACAGATTTTTCTATTCAATTTCATATTGTAAGTTCTTTCTGTTCCAAGTTTAAATAAAATAACTAATTATATAAATTACTGTATTCCTTTTAATGATAAATGTGGTTGTAGAAAAAATATTGTGTACAACTTGTTCGCAAATCACTTTTCCCACTCGCTAGGCGCACTAGTTGTACAATAGTAGTTTGTACAACTAGTGCGCAAAGCGTCACTTTTCCCCCGAGCGCAAATCTAGCGAGTGGGAAAAGTAATTTGCAAACAAGTTGTACACAATATTTTTTCTACATCCACATTTATTAATGAAAGAAATAAAGTTATTTTATTTAAACTTTGAACAGAAAGAACTGACAATATGAAAATAAATAGAAAAATCAGTTGAATGTATAATTAATTGTAAAATTTGAACAATGTTGTAACGAAACCGCAAGTAAAACATTTTCGATAATATCTGGAGGAGTATTTTCAATGTCAAAAGATGAATTATTTTGAACATGGTTCATAATTCCTAAAATAATGCTTAATACGTTAATGTTTTTATAATTTAGCAATTATAAATAATAATGAAATAAATAGTTTACTTACTTTTGGTTTAAATTTAAAAATTGTACACCAATAAGAAATTCACTAGGTTGAATTGTCAAAAATAGTTGACAGGTCATAGGTAGCTTTGTTTGACATTTCGGTGCGGAAAAGTGCCATAGCGTGTACTTTTCCAACGGTTATCAAAAGAATTAAGAAAAGGCCTGCTTTGTGTATAAAAATTTGTGTAGAAAAGCGTGTTTTTCATAGTGGTTGTAGAAAATAGTATATTGTGCAGCAAGTGGGAAAAGTTCAAATTTTCTCACGTGTGAAAGTTAGTGGCACGAGCCCGAAGGATAAGTGATGCAAACACACGAGTGAGAAAAGATTTTTATTCGCGTCAATTTCGTGCGTGATATTTAACTGTAAAACAATGGAAATTTCGAGCGACGATGAAGTAAGCAGGACCCCACCCAACTTGACAGATGCGGCCAATTCAGTAATTTCAAATCTTTTACCGGAGAAATCGAGGCGCCAGTATGAAAATGCAATCAGCAATTTAAAGAGTGATGTGAAGCAAATAAAGCCAGGAAAATATCCGAAAATGTGCAGTTGGCATATTTTGCAGAGATGTCTAAGAAGCTGAAGTCATCCACGTTATGGGCAATATAATATATGTTGAAAGCAACACTCAATGTTAAAGAAAACGTGGATTTTAAGAAATTTACCAAGTTGGTTCCATATTTGAAAAAATTGTCAGTTGGAAACCATCCTAAGAAATCTAAGGTATTTGACTAGAGAGGAAGTTGAACAATTCATAAGAGAGGCAGATGATGAAACATATTTGTTGGTTAAGGTAGATTTTTGATGATCGTTTTATGTGTGGAACTCACTAAAATGACGGTCGATGACATAGAAGATAAAAATTCCATTTTGATTGTTAAAGTACCCGATACAAAAACGAATATACAACGAATATTTACAGTTTCAAATTTAGATTATATTGACATTTACCGAAAATATGCGGCTCTTCGTCCAAGTTATGCTACCAGTCGCCGATTGTTTTTGAAGTATCAAAATAAGAGATGTTTTAACCAAGTTGTTGAAATAAATAGTATTGGAAAGATGCCTAGCTTAATAGAAAAATACCTAAAATTACCAAATCCTGATGCCTACAAGGGCCATTGTTTTCGGAGAACATCAGCCACACTCCTTGCTAATACGGGGGCCGATATATGTGTTTTGAAGCGACATGGAGGATGGAAATCTTCGACTGTGGCCGAAGGATACGTGGAAGATTCTATCAACAATAAAATTCAAATATCAAATAAAATTTTAGACTGTGAAATTTCAGGATCAAGTGCTGTCACCTCTACGGCAGTTGCTTGCAAATCAAAAATGGATAAGGTAGTCTTCCAACTCCCAAAACTACGATATCAGGAGCTAAATCTGAGTTATCTGGTTTAGGAATAAATATTGGTTCGTGCACTGGCTGCACCATTAATGTTAACATTGTAAATAATAAATAAAATTAGGTAGTGTTAAATTTTCTCACAATTTGAAAGCCTTAATTATTTTTATACATTAATAAATAAATGATTTCTTGGATTTTTGCTTGATTGAGGAACATAAAGGTTAAAATATAAAAACTACTTCGCGCACGGTGTCATGGTAACGAAGGAAAATGAAAAAAGGGTCACTTCGCATATTGTTGTCAATGGGCGAACCTTGTCATTTTTTGACGTTCTTAGAAAAATATATATTTGTATGATTGTAGTTTACAAAATGAAAAATTAAGAAATTAGTTTGGTAAACTACTAATCTAGTCTCTTTTTCAGCCTATCAATTTCATTATGAATACTCTGATGGCACATTTTAATTTAAAAATAAATAAAATGTAATATTTCACTTTATAATACTGATAACATCAGTAGACCTAGACTAAGAAAAGTCACAGGATTGATATATTCTATGGTTACTGGTTACAGCAGTCACAAAATCAAGAAATTTTATTTTTCATCTATATAGTTCATTTTATAAATGATAATTTTTCCACTCGAATCCCAGACAGGGAGTACGTAATCTAAATAATTCCCAACTCACCCTAAGAGTGGATTTATTTTTCGGTAGACATGTAAATGACGATAATCTGCTTACGAACAACATTTTCAGGAAACAAAAGGATGAAAGCATTTTCCTACTTTGCCGATATTCTGTGAATACGTAAATTGATGATGTTCAATAGCTTTTACAAACTCGCTAACCATTGAACCGTTATATACGTTCATTGGATAATATTGTGGCAGTAGGGAACACATGTCAATGAAGTGTGAGTTTCAGATAACTGTAAATAAAATTACGAGCCAGTATACTTCGTTCCAAGATATTCCGTTTTGACTTATGCCAACACGATTGATGTATGTATTAGTTTGGCTGGTAGAATAATATTTGAGACTAACTTTTCAATTTATTTAATTAACGTATTATTTACTTGTGCTTTTGAAAATATATTTCTGAATTTTTATTTTTCAAGCTAGGTTTACCGCTTTATCTATAAATATTTTAATCTGATTGTGTAAATATAATTTGAGCTTTCATTGCTTGTTTTTCTTTGTCTGACCTGAACTACATACCACATACATATTTAAAAAGTACTTTAGGTTTTTCGCTACTATCAGTATCAATTTCCATTATAATAAAAAACCGAGACTAATTTATTTCTAGTTTATCTCACAATTATAATTCGTTTACACTTTTATGTAATAAATATTTCACTTACACTTCACAAAAACTATTTCTATGCTTTGTGTTATAATTTGAGAATTTTGACATAAGCCTACTTTATTAATTTCCACTTTTATAATTAGTATATATTTTTTACGATCACGCGATAAATCTACGAAATATGATGGTTTTATTTATTTGAAAACATCAATAACTGTACCTACCTACAACATATGATTATTTTTAAAACAATCAGTTTGTAGTGCAAAATATTTTCAAAATAACGCAGAAGACATTTTAATTCTTTATAATTTGATTTGTTTCTTACAGCTATATACTATAGATATACCCAAAATAAGAACATTTGACAGCTATCCGCGTCATGACAATTCGGAGAATGATGGAGTAGACCGCGATTCGATTTCCGGCCGTACCTAGTTGTTTTTTTATCACAAAATTTGGCGAATCTTAATAATTTTTGAACAGGTTTTGTGTTTTGTGCTATATTTGTAGTTATTACGTAGGTAAACTTAAATAAGAAAACCACGTTAATCGAATTCATGCGAACCGTGCGATATGATATCACACTAGGGTGATATCATAGCGCACGGTTCGCGTCACTATGATAATATGAGTAACTTTCCGCCAGGGTAGAGAGTGCGATATATGTTAATTTCCTATATGGACGTAGGAAAAATACTTTTACTGGTTTTGAGGTTAGAATTTTGACATTATAAACAGAAGTGAAGTTGAAACCTATAAGGTAAACATCTGTTGACTATTACAGATTTGGTTCCAGAATAGCAAATTTTGCAAATCTGTAAAGATTCAAGCTACAGATCCTATATCTTACAGATTCTGTAGCTTATAGGTAAATTCTAAGAGTCCCAACATAAAATATGTACTTATAGAAAAGGTTTAATTTTTGCTTGCATAAATCCACCTTACATTATATTAGGCATAGATGATTTAAACAATTCACGTTTTCCTATAGTTACTATAGCATAGTACATTACATTGAGAATCAGACATCTTATTCTCTGGAGAGCAAGAAATTGCTCCGAGGGGTATATCTGGAATATTAAACAATCTGTTAGCATTAGGAAGGAGAATGCCCTACAGCTACATGGTATTTCTAGAGTCGATCAGGGAATAATAATTAATTTCTAGCAAGTGAAATATTCCAAAGCTAAAAGAGTCTCTCAATCGGGATTCCTGAGTAGGAACAATTGTAGGGAAATTAACACAGAAAGCCAGAGGCACAGAATACACCAGCTCAACGTTAGTTGGTGTATTCTGTGCCAGAGGAGAAGAGAAATTATAAGTATGAGAAGTTTGAACGTGGGAGGAAAGTTCGCAAACAAAACAACAAATGGAAAGTAAAATGGAGGTTTTGGGCGGCGCGGTGGGTAAAAATTAGGTTTGTTCCAACTGGCATTTATGAACCTACTTGAATCGTATAGAGTACTGTATAAGAGCTGCAAACTCAAATTAACATATTTGGCAATATGCGCATGTCAGAATCGCCAATTTTAGAGCCAAGCAAGGAATGAAAATGAGAAAAATATTTGCAGAATTATCTAATATGTAATGTTTACTTGATTACAGTTTCCTGTAACAATTGTTATATTTAAATAAAGAGTATTATCAATAGATGTATTATACTATTATAAATTTAAAAAAAAAAGCCCGATCGTTCAAAAACGTTTTTTGTCTTCTCCAACGTAAAGGCGTTTTAGACGTATTTTATTATAATTAAATGTTTGGTTGAAAATTTTATTAAAAAGTAAACTATTATTATATTCTAGTTAAATATAATACATTAAATATTCTCTTCAAGGTCTATCAATATCGACATCCTGTCCGATTGGTGTATTGACCTTATTAGCATTAATTACATTTCAACTCATAAAAATTTGTTGAGAACCTAAAGAATAATTTCAAGTTCTTACGAATAATAACATATTATTCAGTTTAAAAAAGTCAAGGTAGGGACACGTAAGCCGTTTTGTCAAGAAGAAACGATCTAACATTGAAAAAATATCATTTTTAACATCCAGTAACTCTATAAATATTTAGAAAATAGAAAAATTTAAGAACAAAAAAAAGGTTTTTGAATATAACAAGGATTTTAAGTTAAATTTTACTTCATAAAACTTCATCTCGAAGAAAAGTTTTGATATGAAATAAAGTAAGGGCTGCTAATTTCCATTTAAATTGAAAAAATACCCGGGGTTAGTCCTTTACGAGTGCACGAAAATTACAGAATTTCAGGTTTCTAGCTTTACTGAAATTTTAGAAGAAAAATAAAAACTCAATTTTAGTCACCACCTTTTAAGGGTGACATCTCGGAAAGGGGTGGCTGGGGAAATTTTGTTATGAGAAAAGAGAAAAGACCTATCCTAATTTCATACGAGCAATCACCCCATGAATTTTGTCGCATGAATTTAGGAGTTTTACTATAGTAAGTACTTTACTCTGAATATTAGATTATTTTAAAATTAAAATAAAAAATCGTCATATTTCATCATTTAGAATACAATAAATAACAGGGTGAATTGTTTTGAGTGGCCCACTCTGTATAATAAATTAGGTACTTATATTCTCGGTGGTCCAAAATTAACTTGGTTCCTGAGAGCACAGGAAAGATGGTAAAATAGTATACATGACCTATTTTAAATACTTGACAAAAAGTACCCATCAATTTTTCTGAAATCACAAATAATTTCACAATTTGATTTTTTTATGACCAATACTTATAGATACGTTAAAAATTGTTATCAGCAATATTATCGACAATTTAATTCATATTTAGTAATAATCTTATCATTTTTTTGTGATGAAACTGCCTTGTTGCAATTCCTGTACAAATAAATGATTAAATTGATACGAGAAATGATGGATATGGTTGAAATATTTGAACATCGCCTATAAAAGGTATCTTATTTTTACATGGATTTGGATAACATCATAAATAATGTATAAAACTTGTTTCGGGATCTATTCTTGTGTCAATTCAAATTTTATCAACGTTTCGATATTATACGAATTTTCGTGAAAAGGAATTCCAAATCTAACGAGATATTCCGTTTGTGATTGGTTTTAACTCGATTTGAAATTTTCGTTCTACGAACGAGTATAAAATTTTCTGGACTGTAGACAATATCATAGAGCCGTTAAACTGAAAAATTTAAATAGAATAAGTCATTTTGCTGACGTTCTATTTCATTATTTCGTTCACAATGAAAGGAGAGTACCTAACCAAATATATGTAGCTTTCATGATCACAATGCGCATGCGACAGACTTTCCGATCAGCGAATTTTTCTGATCGTTGGAACAAATTATGTTTAAAACGTCGACTACCAAATAGTTTTTTCGAATGCTTTTGACTATTTGTGATAGTTTCTGACTGTGTTGTTATAATTGGTTTAAAACATGTCACAAACATCGAATGTATAGTTCTTTCCAAGATATTTCGTTTTGATTTATGCAAACATGATTGATTTAAGTACAAAACCGACAGTACCCACAGGGAGTCGTTATTCCGAATATTTCCCTCATTTGTAAAAAATCCCATGAGAGGAGTGCAATTATCGATTGATTACAGCGGTAACTGCACTGTAGAAACCGAAAGAGCACAGCGATAATTGCATTGTTTACGTATCCACGGTAATCCCATTGTGAATCCATAATAATTAAAAATAAAATCAGTGTGACAAGTAAAGTCAAAAAATATTTTTAAAAATGTCTCGTTTCGGATGTGATTCATTGAGAATTATAGAAAATAAAGTGATGGAAAGCGAACCAAAGAACACCAAACACAACAGACAATACGTGTGGCGAGAGTTTATGAGCTTTTATGCTGGAAAAAAATATACATTGGTTGAAACAACACAAAATCGTATTTTTGGGTCTTTTTATTTTGTTTGTACCTAACAGCATGTTTTACAATGGATATTTTGTTTAAAAAAAGAAATAGGAATTTAATATTTAAACCAATATTTGTATTCGGGAAATATTCCCCCGAATTCAAGTGTGTTGTCTTGGAAAAACTACATTCGGTCATTTTCATATTTGAATATGAAAATGAACTCATGCAGTTTTTAGACAACACGCTGTCATGCAAAATTATCGGTTATTTTGATGTACTTGTGCAATTACTTCCGATAAGAATAGTACAACTTAACTAAATTTAAGTGACATTGTGTGACAAGTGGCAGGGGGTCAAAAATTTTGTGACATCACATGTTAAAATTTAAAATACTAAAACTTCTGCATCGTTAATTAACATAATTAGTCCTTTATTGTTTCCTAACTGGTCGTTTGTTTTCTCTGTTATCTAAAATATTTGACTTTATATGATTTTATTAGAGATTATTTAATTAAGATAAAATAATGGAAATATTGCTTCCTTCTTCCGATTATTTTTGAATATAAGTATAAAATTGAACGTCAATTAAAAGAGGAGGGGGTTTTTAAAATGTAACCACCTGTGACAAGGACGGGGGAGGGGTTAAAAAGTTCTAAGATTCCTGTGACATTATTTTAGGGATGATTCATGAATGATTCTATGCTCAAAAACGCATTGTGTAAATATAGTAAGGCCGCTCTCAGTTCACCACTTTCAGTAGAAACTTATAGAGAATATTACCCTCCTGTATTAAAAATCCCATATGAAGCGGGATCTTATCGCGATAAGATCCCGCTAGCTATCGAAAATGTCGCGATTTGGACAAGATTCTTTAAATTCTATTCAAGGAAAAGTGATCGCAAGGACACCCAAAAATATAATACTTTTATTTCTTCTACTCGAGAAATATTCTACCGAATTACACTCGTGCATTAAAATAAACCTGATAATTTTTTATTCAAGCATGTTGTCAGTAAAAACTGCATTCGGAGTCGGGTACTTTCGCCAAAATATGAAAATAATCTCATGCAGTTATTAGACAACATGCTTTCATAAAAAATTATCGGTAATTTTGATGTGTAATTACTTCCGATAATTTTTTACTAAATATAGTAACAAATCAAATTACTTAATTTTAAGTCATGTGTCAAATTTCATCCAATCACCTCTGGATTACAGGGATTATTTTTTCACTTGTCAAAATCTGACATTTTGGTGGTTTTAACCAATAGCAATACATTATTCTAGCCGATCATTCGGTATTATACTGATAATTCTGCTTCCTCATCGATAATGTAAACATTGAAACGTCAAAACTTAACATTGAATTTGTCATTATTGACAACTAAAAGTGCTTCGAAGTTTATTGAAAAATGAACACAAACCGATTCTGTGCCATCACCCAAAAGAATATTGAACATTCAGGAAATACAAAATTTTATTTGTTGAAAAAAATAATCTTTCCAAATACAACTCGCTCTTCAAATTTTATCACATAATTTTTTATTTTCATCACTTAAACTTGTTTATTTGAGGCAAAAACATTCGAACAAACCGAGTTTAGATAAAATCCCTCGTCCTAAGGGACTCAAATAAACAAGTTTTCGTGGAAAAGAAAAAATTATCGATAAAATTTGAATCACTCGTGGTATTACCTTTGATAACACCCTACATGTGGTGTTTTCCGTTTGGTGTTTTTTTTATTAAAAATTAACCAAACGTCAAACTGACAACTGGTTCTATAATGTCGCGAAGATTTGGTACTGCATCTAACTATTCAATTAATTTACCAATTGTACATTTCACAACTGTAGTTTTAAATAAAAATGAGTAATATTTGTATGATTAAAACTAATAAATTTTGTATTGAAAATTGTTAAACGTCAGATTGACAATCAATTTTTTGATATCTAAGAAGTAAAAAATTATCGAATACTCCTCGGGCCTTGATAAATACTCAAAATGTTCAAGCGTGTTGCTCAAGGATAATAGCCCTCGACCTGCGGCCTAGGTCTATTATCAAGCAACACGCTTTCAGCATTCTCTATGACAAAATGATCTCGGTATTATCAAGACCCTAGGGGTATTACTACTGATAAGGTGCTCAGATGAAGTCCACAAAACCGTGGCCTATATTACCCAAAAATCGCAGTAACTAAGTGCTTCTAGCTGAACTACGTTTAGGCCACTATAAACTGATCTGAAAATGTTAAACTAAGAGCGGCCTTACTATATCTACTTGAAACTATTCACTCGGATAAATTAAAATTTTGTGGTTTTACTTTTGGGTTTTGTTGAATCCTTTTTGTTGAGCATTTTCAAATATTTCAAATCTGATATGAGCTGTCAAATTTGTAAAAACAGTTAATTTATTTTCAGGAATTTTTATCCGGAGTTCCGTATAGACATATTTTATCGAGAACATTATTACATTAAAAAAACGAGAACAAGAAAAAATTATGGTGCTGATTCTGATAATAAGAAAATATTCAATGCTAATGTGTAAATAAATTGCATCGTTGAAATGCTGACGGCAATCGTTTCGAATACCATAGTAACATTAAAAAAATAACAAGATGTATTTCCATTTCTCGGTCTTTATTCCGGTTTAAAAGTCAGGTCTGTACTGACAAACAAGTTCATATTTTTCTAATAGAAGTTGTAGATAAAAATAGTGTAGCTCTGAGTGAAGAAAACACCTTGGAAAAAAGTTGTATATTTATAAATATATTGGAATATCTTCCGGTTTGGCTGAACGTAGATTTACAATTTGGCCCATTACTTATGAATCACCCTGTATAGAAGACACGAAGCTTCTGGAATGGAAGTAGGTAGATAGCATGAGTAATGGTACAAAGATTCAGATTCAGATTCAACTCTAATAACAACTCTAATAACAGCTACAAGATTTGTCTTATAGGATACTTAAATTCTTATAACGGTGTACAAAACAATTATATGATCCTTATACAACTGAAAAGGGCCCATTTTTATACAACTGTTTGCTTGTATTACAGTTCTATTAAAAGTTCATACAACTCTTATATGACTGTTTTATAATCATTTATACAGCTACTATAACATGATGTAATAGTGTGTCATGTAGTCACATCTATAAAATGGGGTTGAAGCGGCTCTATGAAGGTCTTACAAAATGGTTGTATAATGCAATATATTTTTTTATAATGCTGTTATTTCGAGCACAATGGAAACATTTTGTCATCTAGCAGTTTATAAGAGTATTTCATTTTTTATATAGTGAAGAATATCAGAACCAAAATATATTTCAACTTGAACGTGCATCATACATTTCATTTGTGGAAATGGAGACTTATCAAAACGACTTGACCCGCTTGGGCGGACATCGATAGTAAAAATTATCATTTCATTTAGATGGTGTAATAGCACAAATTTTGATGCACCGCAAATTTTACTGATAGATTATAGGTATATATATATATATATATTTGGCAAGAAAATGAAGCGCTTCAATTCTGGTTAAGTTTCAAGTAGATACTTAAAAAAAATAATAAAATAGAATATCCTAAAATACTTTTTCTTTTATGACTTTAATAGTTTACCAGTTCATATGGATATTCTTTCACAATATAATTCACTAAATAATGATAAAGTCACATTTTTTAATATAGTTTCATGTTTCCAACTCAATTGCTCATAATGGCGGCGAAAGCGGTACAAGAATTGCTTATTTAAAAATGGCGATTTATAAAGCAACAATTTTATCCCAAAGAAATGCCTTAAACAATATTTTATTGTCAAATGGAACGGTATACGATAACTGTTTTATAACGAAGAATATTTAGGCACTATAGAACTAAAAAGTGTCGCAATTGAATGCTATACAATATTTATTATACAACATTATACAGCTTCAATAAGACAAGTTTAAGTAACTATTTCATGATGTTGTAGCTGTTAGTTATATAGTATATTATAGAACCCTTATACAATAGGTATAAAAGTCTTATAAAATGATATTTTTTAATTTGTATAAACTGGCTTATAAGGTATTATATCATTTTAAAAGAAATGATCGTATAATGCGTTAAAGCATATATTGTAAAAGTCACTATATAATCATTTAATACAACAATTTTCTTTAAACAACAAAATTATCGCAACAAAAGGCTTAATAGAAATAAAAAGTCTTTGAAACAACGCTATTCGACTATTATACAACAATTCAGTCCTCTTAGAATTCCATTTTGCTAGTTGGGATGGAAAAGAAGAAAATAACCTCACATATTATTTTCGAATGTGACTTACTGAAGACATAAACTCCTAGACTAGAGCGTACTAGGAAGAATGTCTCAAAAATAAATGTTTGTATTTATATTCTTACTATAACAAATATCACAAAAATTGTAATAAAAAATAAGTGATTTCTTAAAAAATCCCATATCCTTTATAATTTCAGTTATTCTTAGTGACCGAAATCATCTAGTTAGTAAGTTAGTTTTCCTTTGATCCACTTAGTAATAAAAGGCTTTCGCCAACTGCGTGAACGATAACCATACGAACTGTACTAACATTAAAATCGAACTAACCACTTTTACTTCAACATTTCTCATATACAGTGTGGAAGCACCCCTGTTAAATCTGCATTACTCAACCGATTTTGATTTAATTTTTTTTTGTTAGATTCAGTATCAAAAACAGGACTTTGGCACAAATTTTCATATCATAATAACTATTTTCAAGGCTCCCTATGTTAATTTTTCTTTGCCAAAAAAGACGAAAGTACATTAGGCATTTTTTTCCTCAAATATGTATTCAGAATAATCACAAAAAGCAATTTAATTTATTTAAATCTTCATTAATTATATTTGAATTAAGTTGAATACATATTCGTGATCACAAAAGCTTTCACACACTGTATATGTCAGTAGAGTAAAAACAGTTTCTATCAATATAAACAATTTTCATTCCATAAATATTATTTACTTTGAAAACACTCTCAAATGCCGGGTTAAACCACGATTTAGATATTTTTCCATCAGTTTTGACTATTAATATTTAATTTTGTAATCTTTCGATGTCCCATTATTGATGGCACACTCTGTATATGAAATATGTCCGAATCTATAGCGGTCTGATGTTCTATTTAAATATAAAATGTTTTTGTTTATTTAATTTTAGTTTTTTAAATGACCCGGTACAGTAAATAGTGAATCGTAAAACACAATTAACCGCGATAGTCTAACAATAAGGGGACTGCCAATGGAGCCCCAAACTCAAGTTTAGATGTGTGGCAACAATACGATTGTTAGCGAACATCAGAAGAGGAACAATCGACGATTACAGAAATGGCCCCCGGAAACGCAAATGCGGTTAGTCACTCCACATCCCGTCTACACTCTGAATGAAGGAAACGTGATTACCATCCTTTATCAGATAAAAAACAATCATCGGAACGGTCAATAGTAGATATTAGATAGGTATTTCCAAAGATACTTTTATTTAAATTGTATATAAATGACTGTATACAAGATATTTCGTTTTGACTTATTCCAGCATGATTTATTTAAGACCAAAACCCTATTTTTCACTATAAATGGTGAACCACCTTCACCTTATCTATAAATATTTTAATCTGATTACTATGTGATAAAATAAAAAGCTTGTTTTCCGTTGTCTGATCTGTCTGATTATATTATATCACATTTTGGCGTTTGAATTAGCTTGGCACGGAGGAGAAGCAACTTACTTAGGCCAAACAATAGGTTAATTTTTATGACAAAAATCCTAGTAGAAAACGGACTGTGCCATTATGTAAAAGACGTTACGTAGTATGAACCTGATATATTTTTGACTCGGAAATGTTGTTCACGAAATCTTATTTACAAATACAACGTATTTTATAATTATTTTTAGTCTCTTTCATCTCCCAATATACACCCTGTATAAAGTTGGGCCATCATGACGTTTATATTTTTTATCTAATTCCGCTATCAAATGTGACACTTTAAGTCACTCCTTGACGTTAGGTAACGTCACATTTTTCATAACCTTCATATATCAGTTATGAAAAGTAGTTATAGTTTGGCAAGTTTATCTGGAGCTATGCGCATATCTGTACAAATGGCGCACGGTACCTATTTTACCAAGTGAAACTGAAATTACAAATGTCACTGACAATACCAACGCCACTGGATAAATCAATATCAGTCAATTGACGAAGTGAGAGGGAAGAACATACGCACGCGCTTGCCAATAAGAAGTCACCTGGTCGATAAAAATCACCAATTATGTAATCGGAGGGTGTGGTCATTATGGTTTTCGTACAACGTTGCCAGAGCTTTAAGAAGCCCATAACAAATTTGGAAAAGTGTTCTCTTTTAATATTCATGAATTGGAAAATATTGTTAATAGAATAAATCCAAGGAAACAAGCACATTATACAATTAACGTTCAATCATATTTTTAATATTGTTAATAATAAAAAGACCCATTTATTATTATCACCTCATAATCAGTACTTCAACTTTTTCATAGTTAAACGTGGCAATGTCGAATGTTTTCGACTGCATTCCTTTCACGGTTTCAGATAAACTTGCCATAGTATATGTAAAAACTTTACGTAACTGTTTCAGTTTCAACATAGAGATACCACATGAGTTTCAAAGAATAATTTATCAAATAGGTACTGTCAAAACTGACAATTATTCCATTATTTAAACTGCCAAATACCCCATTATTTTCAATAGTATTTTTTAAAGATTTATAAACATTGTAAACAACATTATTCAGGACACATCAGTTATTTAAAGTAAGTTAATTTTCAGTAGTAATAACCCAAGGACATTGATAATTGTTCGAAAAAATCTTATGACAGATTTCGAAAGCTTGTTGCTTGGAAACAGACCGACGCTGTAGGCGGAGGTCTGTTGCCTACAAGCAACAAGCTTGAGAAAGTTGTCATAAAATTTTTGAGCATTTATCAATGTCCGAGGGTTATTCGGATAGAAAATTTTTTGTTTCAGTATTACAAACAAATCGTGACATTTCGAAATATTGAATATTCGAAACTTCAAAATCGAAATAAATCAATATGTATCCATAGCAACGTGTGAAAATTGCCCATGGTCTGTTTTCAGTGTAATGTTGACATGATTGGCTGAGATTGTTCATATGATATAAAATGAGGAAATTTGATTGGTTTTTGGAATTGTCAAAAAATTTTCTGGGTAAATACTTCATAATAACAATACTTCTAACACCATTTGAGTCCACTTTAATATTATCATTGTAATTGACGATTTTATTGAATATTATGAAAGCGCGGAATTAGATAAAACGTTGTACGTAAACACGTTATGAAGAGAGTAATAATCGCGTAATTTGCAGAACTCGCTAGCGCTCGTTTTGGCAAATATTACGCTTGTTGAACAATAACGCTCTTTTCATAATTAGTTACGTAAATAACTATTATAAATTTAGGTACCATATCACAAAAATTACAGCTTTTATTATTGTGATTTACTAAACTATTTGCACCAACCTGAGTTCACAATTATTATAGTGTAGACTTCTTATACTTTGTCTCAAAGTATATCGTCTTCGCTTTTGCCGGCAATAATTTAAATACGACCATTTACGACCTTCTTAAAAGAATTTTACCTGAAATGAAACCCAACAACAGTCGAGCGACAAGACAAGGGCGGGCCAATGAGTTTTGTATCGGGTGTATGATGGCTGCATTGAATTCATTTGGCAGTATTAAATATTCTATACGTTTATAAGTTTTCATTAATTTTTTTCGCAATGTTGCGTCAAAAACACTTGTCAGATGCAAAGCAAATCTTGAAAAATGTGTATGATTGTATTGTAAGTAGAGGATTAATTAAACAAGAAGCTTTAAAAGAAACCTGCTTATTTACAAAGACACTAATATCCTCTATAAAGGATATTATTAACAGTGAAAAATTAAGTGGAAGAAAAAAACGTAGTGATTTTCAATCTCATTCCATTCAAAGCTGGAAAAATTCTGTACCGTACGTTGTAAAAATTGAAGATTCATATTGATATTCAAAATAATAGAGCCTATTGTAATTGATCTTAATAAGTTTTACATAGTGAAACAGAATTAGACCATACTAATAAAGTTGGATATTGTTTTTTATACCAGGTTATAGTTTATTTAACTTATAATAGTATTTAATAATCTATCATATAGGAGGAAAAAGAAGAAAAAAGATAAAAATACAAAAAGATAAATATTTGTGAATTTGATCCTTTTAAAATAATTTTAAATAATCCGCCACTGGCGATCTCTTCTACAGCAGCTATTGGCCATATAATTTATTGTAATTGGCCCATTAATTTTATGATTGCGGGCAAAAGCTTAGACGATATACTTTGAGACAAACTATACTACCTATATAGTTTATGCCGCCAAAAATTGTACAATTATGGTATTTATTTTTAATTCCCAGTTTCAGAGCCCTGTATCTCGTTTACGAACATTTTATATGAAATACTGTGATTATTTTTAGTGATATGGACATCCTGTATAAAGTAGGGAAAATATAACGTTTATATTTTTTATAAATTTACCATATCACAAAAATATTACAGCATCTATTTATCTAAATTATTTCCGCCAATTTACTAATACTTTTCACATTCTTGTTATCTATACTATTGATATTCCACTGGGTATTCCCTTCTATTTTATATTTCTATACCTATGTATTTAATCAATTGATTGATTGCGTTTTTTTGTTGGTTCAACGAAATATTCATATAAACGAAGATGTACTCAAAAAGCTTTTTCCAACTGTACAAAAATAGCTTGTTATTTGGTGATATCAAATAGGGAGACATGGCTGGCCGATGATACCATTGGAAAAACCAGTCAGTTATTCCAAATTCCACAAATGACTAAAATGAGTCAAACCGTTGTGTATTGTGTATCACATTTTTTAAATTCCTTCATATTATTATAAATGATTCACTCACGTCACGATTAACCAGCTTTTTAGATTATCAAGTAAAAAAAATGTCTTTTAAAGATTAAAATGTTTTTCTGAAAAATTGTAATGACCAAATTACTATTTGAAAATTTATCTTATTTCATAATAAATTAAATAAAATATAAGCTGTTAATTTTTTGTATTTTTTAATTCATTAAATTAACATGTTCGTTGATTGATGTTAGCCTCTAGAAGACACGGAACGTCCTAATATTTGTTGATACATGCCTAGAAAACGTTTTTATTATATTGCTGTAATTATATATCAATTTATTATTTATTTAATTTTAATTGTTAATTTAATAAAAAGAATCCCTATATCAGAATTGGATTCAATACTAAATTATTTTTAAATAAAAATTCCGTCTCAATCATCCTTATTTATTAAACAATTTAAAAATATATATATACAATATGTCCCCCTAAGTTGGAATCATTTGGAAATTTTTTTATTATTAATTTTGGGAAAAAAAGTTATTCTTCATAAAAAGTTTT